>BPLS01000197.1:1529636-1541758 GCA_019656275.1 Rhododendron kiyosumense | reverse complement strand
TGCCATTCTTTGAACAAACTGAGAAGTTTATGGGGGATCCCAAATTTAGGGACTAGAAGTTAAGAAAGAGGACATATGAAAACCAATTGGAGGATTGGTGGCGGTCGGCCATTTGAAGGAGTTCATTAATGAAGAGAAGACCAAAGTCACGTCACCAAAGAACCAAGACAAACCCAAAGATATCGATGCAATCAAAACCATCAATGGCATGGTGAATGAGGAGGCTGAGCAAAGGCTTATAGCCAAACTCTGCTAATCCTAGTAGAATAGCTTGTGATGCAATTTGAGCTGACAGCCAAAAGGAGCCGAGTAGATAAGACATCACTATAGAAGATAACCTTTACCAACAAGAACCTCGAATGAATGCAATTTAGGAATAACGAGTAGGGTATGTATGGATCGGGGGACCCTATTCTACCCCCGTTCCTCACTTGGAGAATCTTTTATCATCTCCGCCCCCATTCTCAATGGGGATATGAATAAATCACCAAACCCACCTCCAGATGGGGATCTATACCCAAACCACATAGTATTGAAGAAATAAATTAAAGTGCTATAAAAACATCGAAACCAACAAAACGTGGAGGGAAAAAAGCAAAATGTAAAATTACAACTATGGTACACATACATATTGTCTTATCACACACCAAAAGCCATTATCATGACATCTGCAAATGACATACTCCGTATAAATCATCCAGCCAAATAGTAAAGGGACCAGTAAAGCCATAACGTAAGGTAAAACGTCAAGTTGAAGGAAAGCTGAACTGGCACACTAAAGATTACTTTTGAACAGGCAAAAACATTAAGTTGTAGGAAAGCTTTACTACATAACACACTCTTAAACATGTACTTTTAAACAGTTGATGCAAAGAACCACAAAGGGAAACATTAATCCGCACCTGATAAAAGGAAGAATATCCACATCTGATCAATGTCCACCTTCCTTCTCCCGTTGATCTAAAATCTTTCCAAAACGAAAACAAATAACAGAATCCTAAGATAACGATATGAACAAGTTGTAAGTAGTTATATAAAAGAGAGCATACGTGCCTGGTTATTCATTTGCGCATTACCAGAACGGAAGCGATCAAGATGAGATCATAGAGAATTGCGATACCGATACGAACAAGTTGTAAATTATTTAAGGAACAAAGTTGTACGTCGTACTAATCAAAAAAAAAAAAAAACTAAAGTTGTACGTATAGTTTTATAGCAATAGAAAGAAGTACTAACTGGTAAAAACATTGAAAAGATTTCAAAGAGAGAGTAGAACTGTAGAAGAATATATTTAAGAAAACGCTGCAAACGCATTCTTTTACTTTTCCCCCTTTTTTTCTCGAGTTTATTCGACAACCAAACGTACAACACACGAAATCAAGAGCGGTTAATACACAAGAATGTGAGAAAATTACCAGCGCAATGAATAGCGAGGAATGCGCGTTACTAGACTAGACCTAAGACGATCGAGACGACATAAAATAAAAGAAAAAGAAAAAGGAACGCATTCATTACTAGGTTTTCCCCTTTCTCGAGTTTTGTCGAGAACCAAACGGAGAATAGCGAGATCGATCAAAGAGCGTTCAATACAGAAGAACTGAAGAACAATGTGCAAATTACCAACGCAATGCATGGCGGAGTCGTGTACGAAACTACGCATTGCCAGAACGAAAGCGATCTGAGACGACACCAACGAGGATCAGGCTAGATCGAGGATATGAAACGGGAGATAGAATCTGAATTTGAAATACAACCAGAGAGAAAGCACAAGCGGCGGAGATAAGAGAGAGAAATAGCCGTTATGCTTCATAGGGGAAGAGGAGGACGTTTTCCGTTAGATGAAGATTAATAAGAGAAAGAGGAGAGTACCGAGAGCGATATATATAATACTGTCTACTGTAGGGGAGTAGTAATCAAAAAAGATTAAATATTAAAGCTACTGCTCTTTTTTTTCCTTTTTAATGGAGGAATAATCCTACGACCAAGTCACTATATGAATTCATATCCGATTCCATTTGTACAATTCAAATCTCTGAAGGAATTAGCGCGATTACATTAATCACGATCCCCAATTTACTTTAAGATATCCACCCGTTAAAAAATTAAATCTCATACCACGAGGAGTACTTGCAAAGCCTCTTGATTCGATTTTGATTTGTAGGGCTTTGGAATTCTGTAGCGGAAACGGCTGGATTTAGCGGGGGACAGCTGCTGTTTCACCAGGGCAAGCTGCCAAGCAGGGGATTAAAAAAGAAGTGAGTCGGTGGAGGTGAGTCGACTACTTTGATGTCGGTGAGTGAGCCTTGTTTATTGGGTCCAGGTGAAATCTGATCGTGAAAATATGAACCGGCTTATATGACCCTGACCCGAAACCGAAGAAATAAATTGTTGAAAGTTGAAACGGAGCGTAGCGAGCGCTACAAAAATATGATTTAAGTTCGGCTCATTTATTATTAAATAATTCTAAAATTGATATTTAGGTTCAATTTATTTAGTATTCGAATCAAATACAAACGAGTCTTTATCAAGTCGAGCCTTGTAGCAAAATGGTTTAGGTTCAACTTATTTATTAAACAAGTCTAAAATTGAGATTTAGGTTCGGTTTATTTAGTTTTCGAATCAAACACGAATAAACCTTTATCGAATCAAGACTCAAACAAATCATGATGAACGGCTCAGTCATTTGCAGCCCTAGAAGCAATATAAAGCAAAATAAGATAAGGCTATCCTTATTCCATGCATTGTCAATTTGTGGAGGAAATAATACAAATTTCACGGTAGAAAACAAAAAAAGGTTTTCTCTATGTTGGTTAATTTAGTAAAATAAGAAGAAAGGAAAATGGAAACCTCATAGTCGAATACAATTTATAGTGAAAGAAAATTTTCAAACTTAAATTTTCCTTTCATGTTCACAAAAATTAAAATTAAAAATTTGGTCACTGAGTTATTGATGTCCAATTGACTTGATTTTTTATGGAGATGCTAACTATTTAATTAATATATTCTGAACTGCTCGAATTAAATTTGTTATATATTTGTTAGATTCAAAGAAAAAGATGAGGAGGACATTTAAGCTAAATTTTCTACAGTTGTCAAACTAGACAGAATTGGGTGCAAATGCAATCTTCCACAAAGGCTAGAGTGATTATGTGCAACAAAATTGAATGTTGGGAGATGTATCTGCAGATAAGCCAAATCATATATAAGCATGTATGATGGACATTCAATCACACGTCAACTCAACCTAATCAAATGGATTCAGGTCCCTATAGTGCTCCATGGACTACTGATTGTAGTGTGCTGTAGTGGCATCCATTGAGATATCATTATCACCATCCGAACCACTCATCTTTATAGAGCTTGCCTATTTGTACAAGGAATTTGATTAATCGAAAATTTATGACTACATACTTGGAGAGATTTGTCTAAGTACTATCTATTTCTTTTAAACATTTTGTTGTCTAATTATGTGTCTGCAAAAATTCAATCAACCTTTTTTCCACACAAATAATGTGCTCGTCGAATACTATAACATTAATGGTTCAAATCGTGACAATAATATCTTGAAGAGTTCTACCAAGAGGCACTATAATCTTGTGACGCGTTAGCGCATAGACCCCAATTTGGACTTAATTGAGTCCCTATAGTGCAACAACACACTATTGTAGTCATAGCGCATCTCAAAAGGGCCTTGCGAGATATTATCATCAAGATTTGGATGGTTTATTTCATAGAATTTGTCAACGATTTTTGCATAATACAACAAGTTAATCGGACGTCAATAACTACATGACAGGACAACAGATAGGATTAGTCCCCAAGTTAGTCCAAGTGCTGGTAAGTTGCTTCAGACAGAATGACACCTGAGTTATCATAAAAAACATATATGTTCTCAAAAAATGAGCACGTATAATTTAGAAAATGTATTATAAGACAAAATCTCTTTCCATCATGCAATTACATTGTCCTGAGTAATTTGATTTTTTGCACCAATACATTACCCAACGAATTCTACGAATGACCAAATTCAGCTCGTGAAGAATGATATCATGTGAAGCTTCACCTATCTCTATTATAAAATAGAAGGGTGTGGGGACAAGTTGTTGGAACGGCTTAAATTCATCTGATCCAAAGGTTGTAGTGCATCATCTCACTTCCCGGTTAAGTGCCCATGATTTTTACCTAAATTACACAACTGTTATCCTCTTTCGACAGGAATGTGTAGTGCCGTAGGCACGGGCTAGCACTAATATGCACTATAACTCCGTAGAGCATTTGCCGCGCTGCAGGGACACTCGGTCTTAGGGGTGAAAATTGGTCAGTTCGGTTCGATTTTTGGGGTGCTTCGGACCAAACCAATCCGTTTGAGGTAATGTAGCCAAGAACTGACCTCGATTTCGGATGGTTCAGTCGAGTCGAATTTTTTCGGGTTTTTCTAGTTTTTTGGTCTGGCGTTAAGATTGAAATGGATGGTTGAGATTTTTTTTATTTTTTATTTTTGTTTAAGATTAACGGCTTTGATTGATCGGTCCAAATCGGTATAAATTTTGGGTATATTGGTTCAATCCGGAGAAATTTTCAAGTAACCAAGACCTATCCGAAAATTGATCAGTTCGGTTTGGTCCAAACCAAAACTGACCAAACCCACCCTTACCCCAATCGAAAGCTTTTTTTTTGTTCGTCGGTTTTTCTTTCACCACTACAAGGTCCCGTTGTCCCAATTACACGAGTGATTTTTCAGTGCCGAGTGGGTATATCCTATGTGGTGCCCGCTCAGTACATCCGAGCCGTCCAATACACTTTTAGACGGCTCGGATTAAAACTCTCTCTCTCTCCTCTCACCCCAACACTTTCTCTCTCCAAATCTGAGTCATTCAAACACGTAATGAACGGCTCGAATGCGCAAGCGGACACTACGTAGTACCTACTTGGTACTGAAAATTTTTCCCAATTACACTGGAACCTGAAAATGAACAACAAAAAATAATGAGTCGGGTAGCATCATCCGGGCAGCCATCAAGCATGCCCATCGTTTTTTGTCCGGTTTTTACTTCCGGAGAGGATCCAAGCCAGCCTAACTCGGCTAAAAGCCATTTAAGTTGCGTGTTCAAGATCGAAATGGTCAGCTCATCAAACTAAAGGAAAACACGTGGCCGGATGTTTAACTATCCACGATTACTCGCCTATAACCACTCTAAATTTGCTTCTTTAATCATTTTATTTTACTATTTCTCGAAATGAAATGTTGGTTCTTTAATCCTTGTCTCCACGGAAATCCACATTAGACACGTAGTCTACTCTTAAACCTATCATTTTTCCAAATTAATTATAGCCCAGATGCTATAAAATCCCAATCTTCGATGCATCAAATAAAAAAAAGAAAAAAGCAAATGAAGGTCCGATAAAAAGCTTATTAAAGAGGATAAAGTGAGAGAAAGGGAAAAGAGGGAAAAAATATTCAATACTTTGGGACTCCTCCATATGATGTTTCAGGCCTCTCCCTCAATCATACATTTCAGTAGGGTCCGAGATTAAGTGTGAAAATTCCACAATAATATGTGGTGAAAAGAAACTTGAGGCACTACCATGTGGTGGCCCGAGGGTGCTATTGAAAAGAGGGGTTGAATGGAATGTAGGAGGAAATTTAAGAATCTAGCAGAGAAACGTGTTAAGCCAAGGTTGGTGATCATGTACCACGTCATAATTTCCTCTTAAATTTAGGGAATTGATATTTGCGCTCTATTTTTTTATGCAGTCACTCCATTTTGTTAATAAAATTACTAGTAATTTCAGGTTAAAAATGGAACACCTGCATCAAAAAATGGAGCGCAAATATCAATTCTCTAAATTTAGTTTAGCAAGTACTGTAACGAAGAGTCCAGCTAGTAGTCCAATGTTGTAACTTGTAAGAAGATATTTGGGAAAATGATGGCCCAAGACATGTTTTGATAATTAATACCTTTTAAAAACATGCTAATAAATTTGTTAGTGAACAAAATGTTCTTAACGGGTATTAATTATCAAAGCACGTCATTGGCCGTCATTTTCCCCTTTTATTTCTTGGGGCCACGAGCAAAAGCGAGGACCTTTTATGCTTTGATGACCCATGTCCTGTAGTAAAATATTTGTCAATTGGCATGTGACTATGGGATAAGATACTCATTTCTAAAGTTCTTTTTTTTTTAATTTTTCCCTTTTTAAAGCAAGATTATCAATAGATAGGTATACTATTTTGTAACAGTTCACAATTCCACTTTAACTATCAATTTTTTCTTCCACAACTATACTAATATTATCTATTTTACTTAACACCAATTAAAACATACATTTTTTTCACTCTTTTCCTATTATTTTTTCCCCCAACGAGAGAGGAGAGAGAAAGAAACAATAAAAAAAGATTTGAATGTGAATAATGCTTAGGTAAAAGTGGTTAAGCCATGTTCATAAATGTACTTTACATACCCCTTTACCTAATTTGGTGCAGGGATATTTTTTGAGTTTTTTCTCTCTAAAATAGCTAAAAAGGTATTTTACCAATTTGTTTACCAATGTTGGTATACATGCTCTTAAATGTCAATTCGGGTAGAAAAGCTTGTCTGTTAGAGCAAGTACACCAGTTCTTAGGTAAAAAAAACTAGTGAACAGTACATATTTTTTATTTTACCTACTCATTTTTCTTTCAACACTACACCAACACTATCTATTTAACTTATTTTTTAATAAAATATTATTATTGTACATGGATAACTATGTACTATGTTCACAGTGTGTGACTGTGTACTGTTGGAGGAAGGAAAAGGAATAAAAAAATGGTTACCGGATGAATAGTGGATAGGTATAAATGACTAATAACTGTTCATTGATGTATTTTACACCTCCTTTTACCTCATCTGCTGCAAGATGGTTTTGTCCCTTTCCTTAGGTAAACTAGCTCAGTTTTGTTGTTTGGCTAAACTGATAAAGTTGCTCTTAAAGCAAAAGGGTAACTCATAGATAGAGTTACGGATGAGAATCTCGCTCAAACTGATGATTATTTGAACTGTACCAAACCAATTAGCGCAGTGATTTTGGTTTTAGTTTTTTATTTAAAAAATCGGCCGGTTTGGTTATTATTTCTGTTCGATATGATATACACACCGAATCCCGAAGCAAATCGCAACTATAACCGTATCGTAAGATAATTACGTAAATATGGTGGTCAAAAATTGTGATTTAGATATGTATTTTCTGAACTTAATGTCCGAAACTTTCTACTATGTGTTATCAATACATATGCAATCGATATGGAGCTTTATCTGGTGTTATCAATACACATGCAATTGATACGGAGCTTTATCGGACTTTAACTGAGCTCCTTTACAACTAAACAAAGGATTGGTGTTCTAAGAATTAGTTGAAATATACGCAAAATTAGTCCCGAAGAAATAATAAAAGGTAATAAGAGCGTTTTTTTTTTTAATCTATGAATGAGTTTAGAAGCTCATGGAAAGATTTGGACCCTTGCTTCTGTTAGGGAAAATTTTAGCTGGGCCGGCTTCGTTAAATTGTCGACAATACTGTGAGAATTGTACATATTGTCAAAAAAAAGAGTGAAGTAACAGTTTGGTAGAAATTTATAGGAAACTGATTTTCGCGCTCCACTTTTAACGTGAAATTACTGGTAACTTTATAAATAAAGTAGAGTGCCATTACTAAAACGTGAAGCGCGAAAATCAAAATCCAAATTTATATCATATGTATATTCTGTTGACAGAGATCTTCGTTGAAAAACTTAAATTTCTTCTTTTTTTTGCGAGATATATTTTTTAAGGAAAAAGTTACTTAGTGGGAAAGTTAGAAATGTGGAGTAAATACTTAAAAAGTTGCAATATAGTAATTGCGTTTTTAATCCTTTCTCATCTTTTTTGTCCAACCGATGCAGATAGTCTTATTTTCTTGCATATGTTTTAGATAATAAAAAAAAAAAAAACTCAATACTATGATTTTGCATATAGCCTCCTCTTAGGTGAATTCTTGTGTCCACCAATTCAATATTCTACTTTATCTCAAGTAAAATGTTTCTAGCTCCCATTTCTTTTGCTATTTCCAAATGTAACTTATTTATGTGAAATAACTCGTCTACTGAACCAAACCATCACTTGGCAAAGAAGAAACTATCAAATTTTAATTGGTACAGACATTAAGGCAGATATATGTCGGTAGAAAGATAATTAAACCTATATAATAATGAACTTAAACTTTTACTACATGATTGGCACAAGTCAAAGGGGTAGCTAGTACTCCGCATTAGCTTTGGAAGTCTCTAGTAGATAAAATACTAAAGAATTTTTATTTTTTTAAAAAAAATTGTATAGATTAACGGAGGTTAGAAAATTTCAAAAGTTATTTATAATCCTAAAATTTCAAACACCCACGACAGGATTCAAATCCAAGAGATGCGCGCTCGAGTCCATTGGCAAATATAATATTACTCCTACTCGAATAAAACAAGGTTCTTCGACCAACAACTAGGGAAAACTGCTGTCGGCAATTGGGGGGGTCGTCAGAATGTAGGAGTTTTCTAGAAAAGAAAGAAGATGGAAACGTGTTCAGTTTCAACAAGCTGGAGTGTACTAGTCTTACGTACGGAGATTTTTAAAGACGTGGATTAACATGACAGGTGATCGTGTACCACGTCATGATCTCCTCTTAAAATTGAATTTTATACTACTAGCGAGTACAGATATTAGTGCAAAAGTAAGAATGCAAGATCACCCTCTTTGGAATGATGACCCATGTCATGTACTAGTATATTATAGTACTCATTAGTCAATACGCATGTGACTGAAGAATGATGCTCATTTTATGAGTCATTTTCTTTCATTCTTTTTGTGTGACAGGGGGAGGAGGATTGTGGGGCTCATTCCCTTTCTTTACACTTGGTTTAAGGTTTTAAGGCCTCGTTTGATAGCAGTAATAAATAGATGAGATTCGTAAGGAGATGGAATTAAAATTGGGATTGATAATAAGATGTGATTATTAATGAGAAGGAATTGATAATGAGTATATTTGTTTGGGATGAGATTAGAGGATGGAATTATTAATATCATGTTTGTTTGATATGGGATTAGATGATGAGATTGGATTGATAGAAAAAATTGGTAATGAGAAGGGTTCGGGATTGGACTACGAAAATTAAGTTCCACGGGGTATTGCTAATACCCCCTATGGGCCGGATTGTTAATCCCATGGGACTACCAATCTGGACCAATTTTGGAAACTAAACATAGTATTACTAATACCATCACCTTCGCAATCCAATCCCAACCTCTAATCCATTTATCAAACAGGGCCTAAGATTAATACACTACATTAATGCAATCGAAATATCTTGAAACATAGGGTGAGTTCTACTAACTAAAATAAATACTTATTCTATCAATAAGTATTTATTTATTGAATTAAATATGATGTATTGTGAGAGAATGATTTGTCTCGTAAACCAAAAAATAAGTACTTCAAAAACAAGAACCCTAATGAAATGAAGCCTTTTTTCATCGGGGGACAAAAGGATAACTAGCTTGGTGATTAACAGTCCCATTTACCCTATGGTTAGAGTTCCAAAGCTCACGACAAGGTTCAACCTTTTGTCATTCTTATCTCATTTTCATAGGTAGGTTATCCAATCTGAAACTTCGTACGTGTGCGATTCAAACTTTCTAGGTGTTATTAATTATAGAGAAAAGATACATAGACCAACTTTTGTATTAACAATTGTACAACTCTCTCACATGAGGTATGTGGGACCTACATATGGGTGATGGAATTCACAAATCTCATATGAGAGAATTTGTACAATTATTAATACAAATGTTTGTGGATGTAGCAAGCCTGAATTAATGAACTCTTGTACGACTAACTCATGTGAAGCTTTGTTCTGACTTTAATTCGATCTCTTGCTAATGGAAAGTGTATTTATTTAGTCAAACGTTGATTGATGTATCCAAGTACCCTGAATTTCAAGAAAAAGAATAAGGTGAATTTGCTAATAGAAAAGTTAATTATGTGATGACTTCAAATTTGTACTTAGTTGGTATGATATACCAACCGAGGGCGGATGTTTAGTTCAAAATGTCTACAGACACAATTCCAAACACAACTGTTTAATTCTGGTTGGTATCTTTGCTTTTGCTCTGCTATCGTGAATGAATCTAGTCCATGTATGAGGGGCCAACCCTTTGGAATTCGGGGATGGTGCGGGATGCGTCACTAGGAACTCTGCCCAAACCAACGAACATTCTACCAATCACAGTATCCTATGTTTTGTGATTAATAAGATTGTTTCACTACTGCCCAGCAAATGACCATTGGAAACAGCTGTTGGCAAATTAGGGCTCAAAACGTGTACTTGTAGCGAGTATATTATATTATTATATAGTATAAAGAAAGACAGATGGAAACGTGTGGGGTGTCGACTGGACTATTTGTAGATACCCCATTTAGACGTGGATTATTAGCATATAAGACAGGTGGCTAATGAACTGCGCTGCCTAATTTTGGTTCTTTCAAGATACCCCTTATTGAGGATTTACATTTTTTTTTTCCTTTTGATCCTCAATTGAGGGTTTAGTTTGATCACGAAAATCCCACCAGATCCCCTTGTATCAGAAAATGTATGTACCTTTATTCTGAACTTTTATACGATCACAAGGCAAAAGATGTACCGGGAGAGTTACAGAGGGTTTTTCGGTGCTAAATATTTGATCTCTGCGGAAATTAGGTGCCGTGGAATCCCGAGAGAAAAGCGTTGAATTACAACATGTGCATGAATCAGCAGCATGATGACATAAAGAAAAATTGCAATGAATTTTTACCCCCCCTCCAAGAATGATATATATATATTTCAATCAATAGAAGAGATCATTATTACATTAGATATGAAGTTCAAAATATAGACCCGGGACACCACCACATCAATTATGAGAGTCCACGAGACAACCAAGCCCAACAACTGAACCGTACCAATACAAAAAATAAGTCCATTATAGGGTAGAAATAAAGAAAGAAAAGCCTTCCAAAGGAAGAACACTCACACATAAGTGGGGAGACTCAAACTCCTGACCTCCTAGTGTAACGCAAGAGTCCTGACCAACTGAGCTAGCCCCAATTGATTCAAGAATGATTATTCAGTCCCCAAAGTATTGTCAATTGGTGCCTTAACTCTCTCCACACCAGAAATTTATGTGGGTTTCATACACTTTGTAGTGGAGAAATGAGTTAGAGTATCACGTGACAATGCCTATGGAGTATTCAATACTTTTTCCCGCTCCAACTCAAAAAATTTAGCCTAACCGTTCCTACAAGCAGTGGCTCCGGGCGTGGCATCGGTGCCAAACCCCTTTCGAATGCATAAAATTTTTTTCTACACTAACGTGATATGATTAGGTATTTACTGTATAACGAAAAACTTAGTATTTTTAAAACATAATGTAAAAATTTACAATTTAAAGAATGACAAGTTCATATCAGAAAAATCATACTATCTCAATGGCTTTCATTTGAGTACCATAAGACGATTGGACCAATCCCTTATTCTTTTCACAAAAAATAAAGATAACAACAAATTCCAATTAATTATGTGACTTTACACTTAACTAATTTTATTCACATTTTTCCACTCAACATAAATAGATTCCCGTCAAACAATGCACTCCTGCTTCCAAATCCTAGCTCCTCCACGATTCAAGTTATGTAGGATAAACTCTATCAACTTTTTATTTCGGTTGGGTGTCTGCCATTTATGTACGTGATTGAGCAACTTGTCTATTGGCCCTGTTTGATTGGAGGGATAGGATTAGATGAGATTGTGGTCAAGGGATTATTAGTAAGGAGATTATTAGTGAGGGGACTATTTGGAAGTATCCCATGTTTGTTTGTGCATGGGATTCAACAACAAACAATGTTAATCCCGTGTGTCTTATGTTTGTTTTGAATACCGCTTGACAAAGATTAATGGTTCAATTGTCTATATTGCCCACATTGCAATTTATAGTTGAGTGATTCGATTCAGATGCTAAGGGGAGTTTTTTTTAATTAACCAATAAAAAAAAAGGATGCTAAGGGGATATATATATATATATATA
>BPLS01000197.1:1507134-1529236 GCA_019656275.1 Rhododendron kiyosumense | reverse complement strand
AAAATGACTGAAAAGTGTGAAGTCTTATTTGCTGAAAGGCCTTCCACCCTCATCTAAAAATAGGAGGCAATCAGCATAAATTTGGTCAAACTTTTGCCAAACTATGAATTGAGATGACAGTAGAAACCTCAAAAGTGGTCTATCTTACCTTATAGTTACGGATATGTGTCTTGAAACCCATTGATTGTGCAACAACTTCCATACTTGACAAAACCATTTTAGCCGGTTTCTGTGAAACAAAGCGGGTTTGATGCTTCACAGAGTCCTGTCAGGGAGGGGAAGAAACTTATAAACCAAGGGTGATCAAATCATGTCACGAGAAATAGGAGATACGAAACAAGTCATACGAAATGAACTTTGGGCTCAAGAGTGTGCAATGTTATTGGAAAAATCATCACGAATCCCCTTGATTCTCTTGTGCCTACTGACAACAGTGAAGACTATGTTGTTTGGACTAAGTCAAGCACTAGCCAATTCTCCAATAATCAGCTTGGGAAGGGTCACAAAATAGAGGATCTGAGATACCTTAGTACTCTGTCGTACGGTTTCCTCACCATGTTCCAAGATAGTCTTTGATACAACAATTAATCGTTCATGGAAGATTATCTAGAAAGGACAGATTATAAAGATGGGTGTGATGCAGATAGCACATCTGCTGTTTAACTCCAGTACAGGAACTCATGCTCATCTCTTCTTTGCTCGTCTCTTTTCTTCCCAACAATGGCTAGTTTGCTTGACTGGGTTAGACTGCACAGAGGTGGTAAAAGCTTACAAGACATAGTGTTGAAGCTCTCTTTTTGCAGGCTTGCAGCCACTCTATACCACTCAAGGAAAGAGAATCAACATTTTAGAATTTTTAAACATATGGCTAATGATGTGCAAGGGGTTGTTGCAAAGGTAAAAACAGACATTAGGGCCTGTATGAGCTCTAGGAGGAATGTGCAGAAGTCTGATGGTACTCGGTTGTTCTGCTTGAAATGGCATGCCTCTTCTAAATTTTTTTTAGAGATGTAGTGAGCTGTTGCATGACCTAAGTCCTCTGTTTTTGTTGTTTCTAATTCAAATGTTATTATCTCCTGTTTTTGTTTCCTCTGAAAGTTTTTTATTCTGCTCTTAGGCCCTGGGTGGGAATGTGATTGCTTGTAATTTTTTGGTGTCAGGTGTCTATTGTCGCTGAGGACAGTTGTGTTTTGTTTGACGGGTTATAAAAAACTGTAATTGGTTGTGCTTTTAATGAATTTAACTTCCTGGAAAAAAAATGTGATACAAGTGAGGTGAGACATCAACATGCTCATTACCAAGAGTTGGCAAGTTTGAAAACATATCAGCAGCTGACAGCAGCAAGGAATACAATAGGGAAAACAACAAACAACTTTGGACATGAATAGAAGTTAAGGGTGAGATTGCTTCACTAAAAGTAACAAACTACCTGCCGACGGTCAAACAGCGATGAAAGATTTAACCCTTGAGAAAGGATAATAAGGTCGAATGCATTAAGAGTCAGAGGACCCAAATCTGCATTTGTGTACTGCTCATCAACCCGGTCTTCCTACAAAAGGACATTAAGGTGTGGTAAATGTGAGGCGAACCACTAACAAATACCAAGAAACTACTAGCAGAAACCTAACATTGATCCTACTAGTTTTCAATGATAGAGACCCTCCCTTAATAATCAGCTGGGACACCAATTTTCAGAAGGAACATTCAAATACCCAAAAGGTTACAGCAGAAGAAATGAGTGAAACTTCCTCCATCTAATAACAGTAGGCACAAACTCACAAACCTCATTGAATTTTCCATCTATAGTATGCAAACCTAAACAACCAACCTAAAGGCGAGAAAGATCAAAAGTGATGATGTAAACATTTCTGTACAATACTCAAAAGAGCTGCAACACTGTGCATGCAAACAGGTTATTTCTCTGAAGGCACATGCACATCTAAATATAAGAACTCCACCTGTATTGTCAAAGCTCTAACTTAGTGATGTGAAGGGTTGTGGGTGCCGGGTGGTCATTAAAGCTGTTAATAGTGAAAGAATTTGTTAGAAAAGCTCAGCCCACATAGTCCCCTTAAAACCCAAGTGTTAAGAAGAGGGAAATTGGAGCATTATAACCAGCACAGATGGGGCATGTCCAGGCGATGTGGGACACATTCCAACACACCCTCCTGGACCACAACACATGGCAACCAGACAACACATTCCAACACACCCTCCTGGACCACAACACATGGCAACCAGACAACGGTCCACCAAACAAAGGCCCAACTAACCAAGTTCTGATACCAAGTTGAAAAGCTCAGCCCACACTACTCCTTAAAACCCAGGTGTTAAGAAGAGGGAAACTAGAGCCTTATAACCAGCACAGATGGGACATGTCGAGGCAATGTGGGACACAATCTAACACACCCCCTGGCCCAAAAAGCGTGGCAACCGGACAACGGTTCACCAACGAAAGGCCTAATCAAAGCTCTGATACCATGTTAGAAAAGCTCAGCCCACAGTCTCCTTAAAACCTAGGTATTAAGGAAAGGGAAGCTAGAGCCTTATAACCAGCACAGATGGGGCATGTCCAGGTGGAATGTGTGTCTAGGGGGTGTGTTGGATTGTGTCCCACATCGCCTGGACAAGCCCCCTCTATACTGGTTATAAGGCCCTAGCTTCCCTCTCCTTAATACCTAGGTTTTAAGGAGACTATGTGGGCTGAGCTTTTCTAACAGAATTCTATCCTACAATCCATGTTTTGAGCATTGATTAGAAGTATTGAAGTTGATAGCTGAGGTGATCCACAATCTCTGAAGAGAAGCCTTGGGTGGAGAAAAATCAACACCCTAATCACTAATTAGGCAAATTGTTGATTCAAAGCAAAAGCAACCAAGAGTAGAAGAGCCTTTGCTAGGAGCAAAATGCAAATTACTGCTGCCACCAATTATGTGTAAAGTCCCAAACTGTGGTAACCTTTCATTTCTTAGCTCTTGCAATTGAGATGAAAAAGAAGCAGAAAAAGAACAAGTGATACGGACCTCAGGATCATCAAAAACAGCATCAACATCATCCAGGTTAACATCTTCATATTCAATTAGTTTGGCAGGAACATAACCTCTTTTAAACCATTCATCATTCCTAATCTCTTCAATTCGAATACGCTGCAGAAAGGAGAGAGTAAAAGCTTTCATTGAAAAACACATTCAGAGCAACTATATTTGAGCCATAGAATCCAATGTGCATGATTGAAGTTTAAGAAACATGGAACGAAGGTGAAGGAAGGAACATCAATGAGGACCAGTTAGGTTCATGTGGTTAAAATATGAGGTCATCCATGGCAAGGATACCTCAGGATCACAGCTTCCAAAAGAAGATAAGTAAAATCCTAAGTCCAAACTTCTGCCGTAAATATTGTTCATGTTAGCAATTTGATGAGGAGCATGAATGAGTGACAACAGATGACACATTCATGGCAAAATAATACAGTGAAATCAAAAGTACAGCGCTTAAGCATCATTGGTAGCTTCATCAAGCCATCAAAAGGGGATCATCCAAATCAGAAGCTCCAGTAATGAGGGTCAGCTAGATGGCCAATGGGTCAACGCTGCAACCTATTTGGCATCGACACGATACTTAAATCAAATATTGTACCAGGATTCCAGAACACATCATTGATTTGAGATATTGATAACGCAAATACCCAGTCTATTCAATGCTTTTGTCAGTCGGGAGAGATGGCTAAGTGGACTAAAGCAGCGGATTTACAAGGGAATTATTGTCAACTACCAATCATGAAGTTCAGTATTGATACCTATAGTCATATAAAGCAGCAATTTTATTGATATGTAGACTGACAATTATGATTCGCCAGAGGGATCTCGATGACAGCCTAAGATATGGAAGTTTGAACTGAGGGCAAGACCTAAAGCTAAAACAAAATCTTTTTTGTACTTGTAAGCAATTTTTTTCCAGCTTGCAGAAACATTCTAGCTTCTAATATGAATAGCTTAATTTTTTACAAGAAATCTCATGCCAACCTTCGTGCAATAGATTTTTTCTTGACGTCAAAATTCAAATGTATTTGTACAAGATAGAAGTGATGATAATTCAACAATTTGTTTGTTTTCAACACCTCCTAATTTGTAGGCGTTATTTACATCAACAGCATTCTGCTGTTACACGGGTATCAAATGTACGAGATGGATGTTTCTTGACCCACCATTCTTGTTAGTCCCAAGCCAAATAAGGGACTGCTTATTACTCTATGCCACCTGTGGGTAATAAGTACTAGGTGTTATTCCCTATATCTTGAATGTTGTAGTCCAATAATAAGTTATTTGTGGATCAAAGGTCATTTGCGAGCCTGAATGAGGTAAAACAGTTTTTGGGAACTCTTTGAATTTTGCATTCACCTCATCTCTTTTTCTTAACAGGATATGCAAATCTCTACATCATCAAGCTTATAAATATCATACCAAATCCCATCAATCAAATCACTTCTTTGGGAAATGTGATACATCTAGGTCGTGGAAGCTTCTTTGAGAAATGTGATACATCTAGGTCGTGGAAGTAAAATGATATTATATAAGAAGCATTTTCAACACGTGATATGCTTGTTTCAAGGCCTTTCATAATACAGGTGCTGAGTGTAGTGCCTCAGCTATATAGACTATAGAGTATAGAAAAACACAATATTAAGTCTGCTGTAATACTCAGAAGAGCAGCAAGAACAGTGCGCAAAATGAATCCATTGACAGATGTTTGTCAAACAGATGTACTTACAGTTTCAGGATTTGGATTCAAAATTCGTTGTATTAAAGATTTTGCTCCTACTGGAAACCACGACGGACAAGAATATTCAGCATTTCCTACCTGAAGAAAACAGATTCAGATCAAAATTAAGATGAGCATCATACAAACAAAAATACACCGTATTAATAAAACATAGATGAGTACCACAATCACAAAATACAGAGTGAACAGGACACCCAATCTTGTTCCACTTTGGCTTTCTTTTTTGTAGGTAAATCCCAATATTGTAGCACCGACATTCTCATTTCCTATTTGAGTATGATTGAAAATGCTTGGGTACTAAAAACTACATGCCAAAAAAATGAGCACAGTTCAAGAGAATGTTGAGATGGATGAGATGTATATAAAAAGAAAAGGTTGCGTAAAAAATGAAAGCAATTGTAGAAGTAAGAAGCAATGCCAATTGAGAACAAAACAAGGGAAAGTCTTTTTATGCGCCAATTATTGCACCAGCAAGTAGTGGTGATTTAGTCACATTAAGGACGCCGAATGAAAAAATTTACAGAAAGCCATGGAGAACATGGGTTTGGATGGTAAGACAGAAAATCAAATTATGACTTAACCACACACTAATACTGCCAACTAGGGCTGCAAACGAGCCGAGTCAAGCCGAGTTTTGCCTTGCTCGAGCTCGACTCGCCTTAGTTTTCCTCAGCTCGAGCTCGAATCGAGCTGAAATATGTGAGCTCGAACTCGGCTCGAATATATATTCAAAAGCTCGAGCTCGGCTCGGCTCGAATGGCTCGTTCGGTACATGTATGGGTATTGGTATATGTATGTGTGTATATATATATATATATATGTATATGTAAGCTCGAGCTCGGCTCGAATGGCTCATTTGGCTGTATATGGCAGCTCGCGAGCTCAACGAGCCGAGCATCAAGTGGCTCGAGCTCGGCTCGTTTATGAAACGAGCTGAAAATGATGGCTCGAGCTCGTTCGTTTGCTTGATGAACCGAGTTCGAACGAGCCGTTAGCGAGCCGAGTCACAAGCCGCTCGAGCGGCTCGGTTCGTTTGCAGCCCTACTGCCAACTAACCACACACTAATACTGCCAACTAGAGGAGGCACGAGGCAGATCCATGACAAACCAGAACAGCATTTCAAAAGGCTACTAACATCGACAATGGCTTTATTCGAACCTTCCTCTTATTAAGAAGATCAAGTAAATAGACAGAATACACCCTTAAAAGCCAATGGGCAAGTCTTTTCCCAGAAAATTAACTACATGCCTTACTATACAACGTAGTGAGATCAAGTTCATCAAATGGGAGATATCCAGCCATCAGAACATACAGGATGACCCCACAAGACCAAACATCAGCCACAGCACCATCATAACCTTTGTGACTCAGTACCTAAAGCAGAAATACTAAATCAAAACAGCAGCCAAATTATAAATGAGTAGACATCAAACATCTACCATGTAAATAACACAATTAGACAAATAAATACTTGCAATCACCTCTGGCGCAACATAATTAGGGGTGCCACAAGTCGTTCGAAGGAGGCTGACTCCCTAAGCACAATGACCACCAAGTAACAACATTTATATACTGCCACTTGAATTAAAATAGAGAATCCATGAGACATGATCAAGTATCTTACATCTCCAGGCAATGCACTAAGCCCAAAATCTGAAATTTTTAGATTTCCCTGAGAATCTAGTAAAAGATTTTCCGGCTGTACAAAAGAAAACCATGTTAAGAAGGTAAGGAAACAGTCGTATAGCACAATAGCATTCCAAATGGAAGACAAGGAACACCTTCAAATCTCTATGGTAGACTCCCTTGCTGTGGCAATAGTCCACACCATCGATAAGTTGTTGGAAATATTTCCTGGCTTCAGCTTCACTGAGTCGTCCACGGTGAACCTACGAATGTTACCATTTTGTTGTGTGCTCGAAAACAGAAAATGAAAATATCTGGTCAACCTTGCTGTGTCGAATTAGAAACTTACTATTTTATCAAACAGTTCACCACCTGTTATAAATTCCAAGATTATGTAGATCTTCGTGCGACTCGCCAGAACCTAGCCAAACAATGTTCGACATTAGTAGGAGAACATGTCATTAAAGATAGATACTACCCAATCTTGTGGAGCCAGAAAGTGGCTTCCGAAACTTAATTTTCCATTTCTAAAAAGCTTTAGTCTTTATATATTAAGCCCATACCTCATGCAGACGAACAACATTTGGATGTCTGACAAGCTTCATTATAGATATCTCCCTTTTTATCTGCAAGTTGGAAAAGGAAAAAAGAGAGAAGACAATCATCAAGGGTTAAGTATCATATGGAAACTGAAAATTGGCATACAGGTCTCCACATAGGCACTTCATAAATGAGAAATGAGAGGGGAAGAGAGGGGAAAATCTTTAATGAGAAAACCCCCACTCCACATGCCTTTATAGTGGAAGAGAGCCTAAACATGAACTCACAAGTTGCAATCCTAAACTTGAACTCGCAAGTCCCATATACTTCAGTTATTTTTAACTCTTCACTAACTAAATTAAATAAACTCCCAAATTACAATAGGTTCACCTTAAAAAGGTGAAGGTAGAACCAGGGTTTGTAGAAACCACTGAAATCAAAGTCCTTAAAATATGAATCTGTAATCAAGAATAATTAGCCAGCATGAAAATTTTCTACACATTATTTACTACTACTACTACTACTACCACAAACACCACTAACACCACTACTGCCACCACCACTTTACCACACTGCTTTTACTCCAACAATTATTGTTGTTGTCGCTATTGCTATCTCTACTAGTGCATCGAATGCTCTACAAATGAAGGTCAACACTCCATTATGCCTGGAAGTTTGTGTTTGTACCATATACTGTTGAATCCCAAGCTCGCCAGCATCTTTATTTGCAACGTTGAAATTGCTTCTCAAAAAATTAAAACACGATGTGAATCACAAACGCTGATTTTTACATCCTATCACTGCAAGAGACATTAATGGCACCTCATCGTCAATCTTAGAGAAAGCACAATAAGATGATGCAAGCTTAAGTATATTCTGCCGATACTCTGGTGCAGGCTCCAAGTTCCATCAAACCCTAGCAATCTAGGCAGTGGCAGATTCAGCTTGTGCCCCCACTGCAGATTTTGATTTTCTAATATACCTAAAAGAATTAACCATCAGTTTTTACTGTACACCTAAGCGAAATGTTTTGCCTCTTTGGTTCTACACATCCCACACACGAAACCTTGACACGTGAAACCCTCGACTAGGCTCTGACCATCTACTATCGTCGCTTCAACAGATGCCCTCGCCGGTGCTTGGCCGGCATTTAAATCTCTAGCAACTGGTATGGCTTCAATCTTCATCCTTCACTCCTTTCTCTTTTTGTTTCTCTCCCTTTGCCTTTCTAGGAAAACTACGGCATTTTCAAGGTCTTTGTTAGTTGATGGCTATGGCAGTTTTATTAGTATATCTCATGGAAACAGTTATGAGTAACTTTGTGGCCGGTCGATGAATATGTTACTTATGCCAGCGTTTCCAATGAAGAAACTTCATATTGTAACATTTTTCACTTACTATGCCATTTTTTTTTCTCTAGAGGTTGTGTTTTCATTTTGCCGCCACTGCTCGTAAATTGTGGCTACGCAACTCAACCAATCTACCTCTTCAAACTTCTTAAGACACAAAAAATATTTACTCCTGCAACAAGAGAAGCTTATTAGCACAGCATACGTATGCGTTGTATATATTTCCTTTTGTGTGTGTGTGTGTGTGTGTGTGTGCGCGCATATGTGTATCTTGATTATCAAGCGTTTGAAGAAATTAGATCAGCTGGGCCTTACTCAATTAGCACGCTCCAAAAAATAAAAACAGCCAATTTGTTTAATCAATCGCAGAAAGTATATATAATCCAAATAAGCAATTTCAAACTTTCGCCTAATAGACAATTAATAGATGACGGGTAAATTTAAGAGAGAGAGAGAGAGAGAGAGAGAGAGAGAGAGAGAGAGAAGAGAAACCTGGTCGACCATCTTGTGCTTAACGATGGCGCTGCGATCGAGAACTTTCATGGCCACACTCTCCCCAGTCTCTGTGTTCTGAGCGAACTTCACCTTTGCAAACGTACCTTCCCCGATCGTCCTCCCCACTTCGTACTTCCCAACCTTCCTCACCCCCATCCTCTCTCTCTCTCTCTCTCTCTCTCTCTCTCTGAGTATGTATGTATGTATAGGTCTGTATCTATGTCTGCTTCAGTTAATTCTTTTCATACGCCCGAATACAATCGAAGATTTCGACCAATACAATTGTCGGGCGTCACAAAGAAGCTTTCCCTATTCTAAAACCAACAAGCTGTTGCTGCTTCGGATGAGAGAGAGAGGAGCAGTTTTGAACTCCAGCTTGATAGCAGAGAGAAGGGAAAGCTTGATTGGTAGGCAACGACAAATAAAGAGAAACAAAAGTTGTCCGGTGACCAATTTTGTCGGTCCGAATCCGTTGACAAAAAAGAGGAAAATTAGAGCATTTGTTTGTTTTTCTTTTGGAAATTAAATTTTGGAAAATGATAATGCGAAAAATGTTTTTGTTAGTGTTAAAATTTTAATGCTTAAAATGCTTGTACCATGTGCAATGTACAAGACTTTTTATGCATTGAAATTTTAGCATCAACAAAAATAGTTTTGACATTATCACTATCCTTAATTTTTACACTCTCCTAATTGATTTAAACATCTTTTAGTGGATGAATTTACGAAACAGTCTCTGCATGCATACACTTTTTACAAATCTTAGAGACTATTCAATAAATTCAACCACAAAAAGACGAAAAAATGAGTGCATCAATTAAGAAGTGTAGAAATCAATTTCTTTTTCTTCTTTTTTTTGCGTCGGATGGGGCCAAAACCACCCTTAAACCGCATGCGGCCAGCAATGGAGTTTGGTTCACATTCTGGAGAAGCGGCTGGTTTGTTCTCGATTCATCCCGATTCAACACGATGAGAAGAATAGGTGATTGTTTTGGGTGGATCATTTGAGCCCAAATTAGCCGTTTTTTTGTTCTTTTTGTGGTTTTGTTCATTGGCTAGTTCTCTTGATTACATCTGTACTGGATTGTGTTATGGTTTGAGCTAGGTATCCGTAGGGGTGCTCTGTTGCTAATCGTTGATAAGATTCATAGTCCCGTCCCGAAGGTGTCGGGTCTGCTTTGGCAGGTGTGTCTGTGAGCCGGTGGCCCTTGAAAGCCTTATCATGTCGTGCTCATTTCAATTGTTAGCAGCTTTGGTCTCATTCCTGTCTTTTGATGTAATCGTTACCGGATGGCGTTATGAAATGACATCTTAAAAAAAAAAAAAAACTTCTTTTGTTTTTTTTTTTGTCCTTTTCTGGGTACGGAACTGGAACGGAGTTGGTGTTTACCCGATGACCGCGTGCTCTGCAGTCTATGTGGTGGACTTGGTTTCCTGTGGTGCATAGCACAGCTGCATCACCGTAGTGCGGCATTCGAGTTATCCATTTCGACAATCAATGGTCCATATTTTATATTGGCTGATCCGTCCAATCTGTATTATAAAACAGGACTACGTGGGGACAAGTTGTTGCAACGGTTCAAATTTGTTTGATTCAAGGGTTGATATATGTTCACCAACTCTCTTAAGAAAGCACTCATACTCTTATAAATATATTACAAATATGCCATCAATTTGTTTTTTTCCCTGTCAATCAGATTTTGTTTTGTTGATTTAAAAAAAAAAAAAACCCAGTAGTCTCTGCCCCCCTCTCTCTCTCTCAAAGCCTCTCATTTGATTGTTAGGCCACAATTAGTCATCGCCTTTGCCGGTGAGTCACTTGGAACCCAGAATCCATTGTCCTCGGTAACATACCCTCTCGCTTTTTCTCTGATACGTAGTGCTTTTTTGGTTTTGGTTATCCTTTTCTCTATTTTCCTTTATTTTTTCTAAAAAAATTATAACTACCTAAAAATTGAAATAATATTTTGAGCCACTATCAAGATTCAAACGGTAATTTCAATTCTATTCGGGGTGAGTAGTGTCGTAGGCAAGGGCCAGTATGGGTAGTGCCGTAGGCATGGGTAAACACTAGTATTGAGATAAAATCTGAATTATTGATTGCAAGATAGACGGCTCGGATGGCTCACTACACAGGTGTAGTGCAACTATGCACAACAGCACGCATGTGAATTTCGGGATCTTAAATATCTGATTTGAACCGTTCAATGTTGAATCTGATTCTCTCATGCGAGACTCCTCGCGTCATCCTCTCATGTGATGTGCTTGACACGCAGCCCCTGTAACAAATCAACGGCTCAGATCGATCCCTTCATAAAAAAACGATTAAACGATGTTTTCTTCGTAAATAGGGTTATCTCTTTCTTAATTTCATAAACTCAGTTGAAACCTATTTTGGGAATACACATTCAAAACCAACAAGTCACCCCAAATAGGATTAGTTTAGTACAACTATTTATCGTTAAGCATCCAGAAGTGTCAAGACCAAGTAATGTAAACTGCATGATATAGAAAATTACTAAAGTAAACTGCAAGCTTTTAATTAGAAAAATATACGCAATCATGATAAAACAAAACGAATCGTCAGATTTGTGACACTTGGTTATTGGACTCTAGAATTTTTGCTCTAAACAATTCTTTAAACGTTGCTTAGTTTTGTTAGCCTGTTTGTAGGATTTGTTGTTATCGTTTCGGAAATACCCCTGCGATCTCTTGTAGCTTTTTGCGTTTTTTAATAAAATTTGCTTACCAAACAAAAACGAATTCTTCCCAAGATAAATTCTATGCCACGTTAATCAATATCTTCCAAAATTAAAATCAATATCATAAGAAACTGCATGATTTTTTTTTTCTTTTTTGCCCTCCTTCTAGACCCAAACCGACGTCATCTTAGATCATTTTTAATTGAGAGCGTGACATAGGTCGTTGATTTGTTAAATAAGTGTCAAGCATATTCTTTGTCACGAGAGGATTCAAACTCGTTGAATATTGTGGCTCATCATTTGGTTTTTCTCGCTGAAAATCATATTTTGCTAGATAATTGAAGGCACATTTGTTTGAAAACTGGACTGCTTTTTTTTTCTTCCTGATAACATAGGAGGTGTCTCTACACAGAAATGGAATGAGACAATTTACCAAGGGCTGGTTGCAGGGAATCAACATCCATACAGAAAGTAATCAGAATTAGCTAGGAAGAAAACCACTGAATGACGTGGCAATGAAACTAGTCACATAAACTTTTATCTCCCAAATAGTAAACTTACCCCCGAAAATCAAGATCACGCCTGGAAGAGAAATGCCTTGTCTAATCACATGTCTATGTCCAATCAAGCTGACTTGCTAAAAGATAACCTGACTTTCTTTTATAAGTTTTGGTACGTATAACATATGTATAACATATGAACTGTTGGAATGACTAGTTAAGCTACTATATGACATATGAGAGATATCACGTGCATGATAATTTCAATAGCTTAATAAATAGTGTGAGCTTGATCTATTTACTCATTATCGCTATATAATTTGTTATGAATATCACGTGAAAATGTCACATGATGCTTGAGGATGTACACTTCGCGTGCTGTGCAGCAGTTGGTGACACGTGATACTCGAGGTTATATACGTGATGGGGCCGGTTTGAAAATGGGGTAGAAACTAGAACGGATCAGGTTTGGTTAAAAAGCCATGATACAGGTTAGTGGTAGAAGAGGAGTAGTTGACAAGTTGACGTTACAGTTTGATGCTGAGTCATGACTTGGAGAGATTATTCAGTGCTTGGGGCACTATGTGACGATATCCCAAATCTCTTTCCACCACAAATTATTGTGGGGTCTTTACACTTAATTTCGGGCTCTACAAAAATATGTGGTTGATGAGAGGCCTGAAGTACCACGTGGTGATATCCCAGGAGAATTGAATAATTTTTTCATGACTTCTGACCAATAATATTTGGATAAATTTCGTTTAACTATGTCACGCGATTTTCAAGAAATAGGCAATTTCAGTCACCTCCCCTGAGGTTTCTTACAAATTCAGGACCTCTCTTCGGGTTTCTGAAAATGCACTGCCTTTCCTTATTTTTTAAACTATTCTCTGGATTCCCCCCTCCCCTAACTTCCGTTTGTTTTCCTCACAGCAATCAATGATGTCACCATATAGGAAATACCCAGCTTCTCTCTCTAAGATTTTGCAAACTGGTTGCAAAATCTTCGCAAAAAAAATTCATACTCCATTTTTTTAACATTCTCACAAATCCAAACCTTTCACATTTGAATTTCTAGACCCAAAAATTTGACATATCAAGATTTTTACAACGTATCGGGTAATAATCAGTTTCAATTTTAATGATAAACAGCCCAAAATTGCATGTTTTGGATCACAATACTATGGTCAGAATCTGCTAAAAAATGGTAGGAGAGTCATCCCTAAGGTCAAAGTTTTACCTACTTTTGCCAAAGGCACTAGGGAGTGTCATAACTCATATGTCAACCTCACTTGATTATTTTGCGTGCTTTCTCCTCCATTTAGCAAACCCACAAACAGTTGGGTTTCTCTTTCTTTTCTTTTCCTTTTTTTATAATAAGGAGGGGGCGACAACTCCCTTGGGCGTGACTATAAGAGCTCCCTATCCGTTGTGGAATGTCCGGTTCGAGCCATAGCTACTGTCCGTGAGAACATACCGTCACCACAGCACCACTTAAATACAAGATTCGAACCTAAATCTTGCCTAGAAATAAATGAGGCTTTTGCCATCCAGACTCCACCATTTGTGGTCTTTGCCTAGGAATAAATAAGACAATTTCAATCACCCTATAATCTGTTTCCTACTAAGTAATTCATAACATTCCCATCTATCTCGAAGGCATCCGTCTCCAAGGCAGTCAATTTCCTCTATTGCTTTTCTTTCTTTTTCTACTCCCATGGCTGCCCATCGTACCACGACGACAGCCAACTCCCCAGCTCCAAAACCACCAAGTCCCCACCCAAATGTCATCATTTAACGAACTCAGTTTCCTCTATCTTCACCAATTGAGAGTGTGTTCTACTAACTAGACTTAACTTAAATTTGAAAAATTTGTCTTATTTAATTTTTTTTTGCATTTGTGGGTAATTGATTCGTTTCTACGAGAGAAATCAAAAAAATAAATTTTTTTTTTAACTTTTACCCAAGTATTTTAATGACATTTTTGCGCGAAAAAGTGGTTATTTCTCAAAATATTTGGGTAAGAGTGCCAAAATTTTACTTTTTCGATTCCTCTCGTTGAGACGAATTAATAACCCACAAAAGTGTGGCCCAAAACTAACAAATGCGAAAAAAATTCAAATAAGTACAAAACTTTCAGATTTAAGTTAAGTCTAAGAGAACGCTTTATAAGTTTTTTTGAATAAAGGTGATGTATTATGATAGAATGACCTGTATCGTAAAACGAAAATAAGTACTTAAAAAACAAAAATCTAGTGGAATGGCGCCTGAATTCCCTCTAAAACACTCTTTCGCATATGCAAGTTTGTCGTATGGATTAAATAATCAAATCAGATACATGCAGGAGCTTTTTTTTTTTAATTTTTTAATTTTACAAAATGGGATATTACACAATTTGTAACTTGTGCATAAAATTATTTGTACTACTACTACTACATAGTTTA
Organism: Rhododendron kiyosumense; assembly: GCA_019656275.1. Classification (NCBI taxonomy): domain Eukaryota; kingdom Viridiplantae; phylum Streptophyta; class Magnoliopsida; order Ericales; family Ericaceae; genus Rhododendron; species Rhododendron kiyosumense. Next base: position 1,514,800 of record BPLS01000197.1, on the reverse strand, counting down.
GATAACTTGGAGGATAACTCTGCTTGGAAAAAAAAATTTTGCTCTCCATGTTCCCTGGAAATGTCAAGTGTGAAAGAAGGATATGGGGATCTTGGGAAACCTAAGGGTGGAGTATATATACTACAGGGTACGAAAGTCATTTCAGTTTCAAACTTGACAGCGTTAGACTTAAAATACTGGAAGGGGAGAATATGAAGAATACTTTAAAAGCAAGGGAGGACAGTGTATTTAAGAAACCTGAGAGGATGTATCTGAATCTGTTTAGAAACCTCAATGGAGTTGAGTGAAATTTACTCAAAAAAAAGGAAAAAGAAAAAAGAAGAATTCAAAAAGAGCGGAGACTACAATAACTTAAGGGGTGGTTAGTGATAATGCCAAAACTGTTTTTGTTAGCGTCAAAATTTTAGTGCACAAAAAGCTTGTACATTGGACATGGTACAAACCTTTTGTGCATCAGAGTTTTGGCACCAACAAAAACAGTTTTGACATTATCATTATAATTTGATCTTTATTTTTATGTTTTTGCATTTATTTATTTTGCATTAATTTATGAATTATCGATTCGTATTGACGAGAGAAATGTAAAATAATTCAAAAAGTCTGTCAATTTTTAATTATTTTAGTCTTTAGGAACTTTTAAAGATTATGATAATAATTTTTTACTTTTTAGATTTCTCTCATCGAGACGCATCAATAATTCAAAAAAAAATATCGACTTGAAAGTTAAAACCAATAATCCGTGATCCGGTTGGCTCCGGCTCCGCCCATGGTTTTTACTAACTCATTAAAAACTTAAACTTTTTTTTCCAACTGGTGTCATCATAATTTTTCTTTTTAATAAGTAGAGTCATCATAGTTGTTTGAATAGAATCGACAACAATAATACTACCATATACTGTATTTTTGTCACTAGATATTTGGATCAGTTACCGTGCACATCAATAATTTTAGGACTCTAAAGTGAACGACCTAAAGATGGATGTGGTTGATCTTAACACGACCCAAGTTAAATCTTTAGATGGTATCCAATTGGTTGTGGACATCGACCCAGCTGATAAGGCTAAAGATACGGGAAAAGGAAATTGGAAGTCTGTGGGGAAGATGTTGGGCATTCCTAAATCTAACAAGAGAGGAGGAAGAAAGAAGAAAAAATGCACAGTGTTTAAGTCTGCGGTTGCTGCTGCGGCCTTATCCGCCTTCTCTGGAGGCGCTAATAGTCTTCACCTTGATAATGCAAAGACTGCTCGGTTTATTGAGAAATTCTTGGGCAAAGATTGCTTGGATGCTGATAAGGTAATTTCAAGTAATTTCTTGTCTACGGAAATTGGAGTGAAGTCCGATAAGTGATTCCTAGAAACAAAAAGGGTCCTTATTTCTCTCTTCTTCTTTTTTTAAGGAAGTTTTTAAGATGTTGGATGTAAGTCACACTTTGGGTATTGAAATTAGAGGAGGGAGAAATTATAACTTGAAGAGACTTGTTAAAATGCAGGAGAAAGAATTAAAAGAAAGGTCCCAAGCTCTAGATGACGTTGTGGAGGAGCTTATCTCGGAGGCAGAAGATGACTGTGTGGATGGTACATCTCCCTCTATAGTTTTTTATTTTGAGTTGTGGCGGGCTTGGGGTGTTTTCTTTTGTTTTTGTGCTTTTTCGGCGGGTCTTTTGGGCTGTGTGGTTTTTGTGTTATTTTTTGGTGTGCGGTTGGCGTCTTACCTTCTCTTAGGTCTTGGGTGGCTTCTTGCCAATGTGTCATCGATCCTTTTAATTTTTGTAATCCTTTATAAAGATTAATAAATTCTTTTTGCTTAGAAAAAAAAAAAGACTAGATGGTGTTCCATTAGCACTTTTAAAAAAAGTGTCGTTTTGTCCTTATTTGAATTTTTTTTCCTTATTTGTTCGTTTTTCGCCAAATTTTGTTGACCTTTTGATTCATCTCGAATCGGAAAAGTAAAAAAATGTACTTTTACCCAAATATTTCGAACAAGGACCACTTTTAAGTAGAAAAAGTAAAAAAAGTCTACTTAAAAGTGGTCATTGTTCAAAATATTTGAGTAAAAGTAAATTTCTTTTACTTTTCCGATTCGTCTCAACGAGACAAATCAAAAAGTCAAAAAAAATTTAGAGCAAAACGAACAAACGCGAAAAAAATTCAAATAAGAACAAAACCAAAAAAGTGAAAAAAGTTGGAACGGATAATTTTAGGACTCTAAAGTGAACAACCTAATTATACTTTGTATTATTCACATGATTATATTAAAAGCAATGCTATAGACATAGATATTTGGACACTGATGTGTTTGGAATTTATAGATGCGCGTGGGCCTGCCACGTTACCCGTGGAACCTACATGTATCAAATTGATCCGGATGTATCTTTTTTATGTTGTAAAAGCGTGTCCAATGGTTGTCAAATGTGATTCTATACCGATAATTTGAAACGAGATTATACTTCTCTCTCTCTCTCTCTCTCTCTCTCTCTCTCTCTCTCTTTATTTTGGGTGCAACGGAAATAGGAACTAGATTATACAACTTCATGCTCCAATGGAAAGTTAAAATTGGTTCTAAAATGGCAAAGTTTCAAAGTTGGGTCCATATTTGGCAAAAGCAATTCTTGCCACCTCACCAATCACAATAGATTTGGCCCAAAATTTTGTTCAAACTACTTTTTGGTACTAAAATATAACCAACCATTGGAGAAATAGTGCCAAAATTTCGCACAAAACCACTTTTTGGTACTAAAATATAACCAACCATTGGAGAAATAGTGCCAAAATTTCGCACAAAACCACTTTTTGGTGCCAAATTATAAAAATGGATATAAACATTTTCCATTTAGCATTGGACTCTATAATGGTTAAAACAAAGGTAATTAGAGCATATCCACAGTGGAATAACCAAAACCATAAGGTTGTTAAAGTTAGCAATGTTCTCTCAAAAAAGTGCTCATAGTAGCAAACCAATCTAACAAAGCAAAAATTCAAACACGGAAAACGAACAAACACGGAAAATTTTTCTATTCATTGGTATCCCCAAATCCCTCTGATTGCAACCAATATCAGCCTTGCAAAATTTTTCTTTGGATACCATTAGTTTGCTTTCTGAAAGAACAAAATTACTTGCATTTTTTTTTTGAACGGCCAAAAAAATTTCTTTAATATTTGAAATCGTTTCAAAGACTAATAGGACAAGGGGGACGGCATCGTATGCCTAACAAAATTACTTGCATTGATCCCTTCGTCAGAACACTTCAACATTAATATTTGTTTCCAATTTTGGGCATCTGCAGCTCTTTAAATCACGTACGATTACCCGATGTGATTTTGGTATGACTCCTCGATCTTTCGGTGGCATCACATTTTTTTTTTCTTCCTTTGATCTGTATGATGGCATCAGATTGATGCATGCAAGTTGCACCAGATGTTGAAACAAAATGGTCAAAAAGTCCAGTTGTTTATTCTCCAACTTGGTCCGTTTTGGACCTTTTAGACGCTTAATCCCCAGGCTCCGAGCCCATAATAATTGGATCAAAATGGAAGATAGGGATTGAACCGACCCTGACCCAAACCAAAACAAGAAGTAGACATAGAACCCGGAGCCCTCCTTTGAGCCATAAAAATAAAAAAGGTCATCCCAGGCATATCCAATTGCCTCAAAAACTCTTTGAGAATGTTTTCATAGGCAAGGGTATTCCTTTTTTCTATCTACTAGTAATAAAAAAAGATAAATGTGGGATAGCTTGTAACAAAAGAAACTGAAAATTATTTCAAAATGGTTCTCTCCCCTCCTATTCATTTTCCTTCACTTTCCACCAAACCAATCTAACAAAGCAAACACAGAATGGATGACTTCTATTGAAACATTTTCCTTTAGTTTACTCATGTAATTTATGTTATTCTACAAGTGAGAGGACTTAATTGGAATTCTTCCCATTCCTAAGTTAAAAAAGTACGTGATTGACCACCCATAAAACAATGTATAAAACCATTGAAAAGGTTTAGTAATAAATGCAGTTCAAAAAAAAATTTCGGTCCGTGCCGCAAGAGTGGTACCAAATCAAGGCAAACTATGAATACTAGAAATGACCTCAAAATACCAGGGAGGTCAAGGTCAGCCAGTGAGATGATGGGGGATAAGCTTCATTGTTGAGAGGGAAACAGCCCGGATCACCAGCTAAGGCCCCTAAATGACAGCTCAATGATAAAAGACGTAGGGGTGCAAAGACAGCCAGGAGGTGTGCCTAGAAGCAGCCACCCTCGAAAGAGTGCATAGTAATAAATGGCATTGCAATAGCTGTTAGAGAAAATATTCACAGTTGCACACCTCATGACAAACATACACAAGCAAGAATATTGCCAAACAAAAACCAACCACATATAAATACCTGATACTAGAACATGCACACCAGGTAAATCAATAATTCTCCATTAACTAACTGAAAAACAACAAAGATCACAGCGAAGAAGATTCTGAACCCTTGCCAACAAACTTACCGCCCTCTGCATTCCACCCACTGCTACCGCCGCCTCCTCCTCCACCTTGCCTCAAATCAACCACCGCATTCACTGCCTGATAAGGCGGCACCACCCCTGCTGGCGCATTGGTGTAGTACATCTGCCGCCCTTCGTAAGCTACCTGTGAATAACCCTGCTCGGTGGGTATCCCTACTCCAGCCGCTGCCGGAGGCCGTACCATTTGTTGCTGCAAAGCCTGCATAGACGGCTGTGGACCTGGATTGTACATCTGCTGCTCCCGGTACATCTCCGACGCTACTCGTTGCATTCCATAGTATCCCTGACCGGTGAATTGGCTGGTAACCGGTCGCAATGCCGGAGCAGGAGCATGATACATCCCGGTTGGCGTCTGAATTAGGTAAACCGGTGGTTCATGAGCTGATGCCGCTGATACGGGGTAACCTCCAGTAGCCACGTTTCGTTCCTGCCAGTAGGAAGCCGGGACTGTCACCGGCGCAGCCGGTTGGGCAGGTGGAAGTTTCTCCGGTACTTTCTGTGTGTTGTAATAGTTCGGGTTTGGTTCGTCGATTTTTCTGTAGTACATCCCTTGTTCATTTCCCGATATCTGAAACCTCTGAAATTCGTGCATTTGCCTCTGGATCTCCGATGGAGAAACCACCGGCTCTCCGATCACGTGCCGATCCTCCGAACCACTGTCCGATTCGGCACGATTTACTAGGGATGGCTGCAAAATTTTAATTTTAGCGCAGTGTGACTAAAATGTATAAAAATAGTTTACATACATAACATTACTAAAGATAGATATAGTTATTTCGATTGAAAACTATATAAAATATAATCTATTCATATGATACCCCGCAAAAACAAAAATTGAGCTAATCATCCACTAACTTACAAATTAAGCTATACGAAAAATTATCCAAATGCAAACAACATTAAAGAAATATCAATTTATATGCAAAAAAAAAATAAAGTTAGCTCATTTTATTACAAATTTAAGTGGATTGTTATTAATTCTAATAAAATTCAACTTACATGCAAAATACTATGAAATTTTATGCATTTTGAACAAAGAGGTTTCCTTGTACCCTCAAACCCCAATGGAATAGCCCCTGAGATTTACCTTCGGGAAAGAATCAGGAACCATATGTGCCGGCGGCGGCAAATCTCGCTCCTTCGCCACAGCAGCAACCGGCGGCAACGGTGCGTGTCCTTTGTCCAAACCGAACAGGAAGTCCGGATTCGTCCCCGCATCTGGCGCCGGCGGTGAAGAAGCAGCATCAAGAGGCTGGATCTGAACGGAGTTCAAGGCGTCCACAAACCACTGCCGCTCCGACTTGGTCTCGCCGGAACCGAAAGTCGTTGCCGGGGCAGAGTTCGCCGGGAAAAGAAACAAGCGCATCCTCGCCGGCTTGTTTGAAGCGCGGTACAAGCGGTCGTACTCCATCATCATGTGCTCGAGGTCCTCGTCGTTCGTGACGGAGATTAGGGCGTCGAGGTCTTCTCCTGGTAACTGGTACCTGAAACAGAAACAGATCTCTACGGTTCGACTAAAGGCGCAAATTTCCAACAATAATTTGATGGTACAAGCTCTTACAATTCACTATACTTTAAGATCATCTTAAACGTGAAAACTACTAGATTCTTCTGATCATATTCGCCAATTCGATGGAGAACAGGACTTCTAAGAAAAACCCAAACCAACTTTGGGGCAGTCTAAGAAAAACAAAATTACCAAAAAAAAAAAAAAAAGACGAAGAACTCCAATAATACCATATGACAGTAAATTTTAACAGAAATAGACTTCAATTCGTTTAGTAAGACATGAAATCTAACTAAATTTCAAAGTAAAACGTAATTCCAAATAAATTCGAGTCGAGGAGTACAAGGAGTTCTAAGATTGAATTTTTTTTTTTACTTGAATTTGAGGTTTGAGTGAAAGTTCAAGTAAATTTTTTTAGCGTAACAAAATTCAAATAGGAAATTGAAGTAACTTAATTCATATAGATTCACATCAAAGAGCACAGAGTCAGACGCGATTCAAGTAGTGATCAGAGGAGTTGCTCCAAAGTGACAATTTTTGCGTTTCAATAACAAATTGAGAAAGAATTCCAGAAGCTACGATGTGAATTTTCTGATAATTTGGGGATTTTCATCATCAAACCTCCTTACGCCCGATTAATCTACCATGCACTAACCTGAAGCACATATCCGAGTCGCACAAATTGGAGAGCTTAGAGATGAAGGAGGAGAATCGGATGTTCCGATCAACGGCCAGGATCTTGGTGTCGCCGCCGACGTAGGTGAGCTGGTTGTCGTGAGGCCTAGGGTGGATTTTGCCGCCGTAACTGCACATCAACTTGACCTTGTAACCGGAGGAAAGCGGCTGGTCGTCCCACGAGGCGTTTTCGCAGTCGATTTCTCGAGAACGAGGGGATGAGTGACCGGAATCTGGATACGAATTGGGGTAGGAGTAGTTCTCCATTTTTTCCGGTTGAGGATTTAGGGATTAGGGTTTTAGAAAAGGGAAAGCATTTGTGTTTTGTTGGGTGGGAGTGGAGGGCGTCAAATGGATAGTGGAGGGAGGGGGCACCCGAGAAACACGAGAGAGAGAGGCTTTGTGAGCCGGCAGAGAGAGAGAGAGGCTTTGTGAGAGAGAGAGGTGAGGTGTGGTGTGGGGGCTGGGTGGGACCCGGGTTCCGTTGATTATTGGGGATAATCATGAGGCGTGGAAGAGAGGGATTGAGAGGGATTGTCTTGCAAGAAAATTTTAAGGATAATGATTTCCGCATCCTTTTTAAAAAATGCACCACATTTTCGTTTTTTTAATGAAGTTTTTGTGTGAAATTTTTCCACCTAAAAACAAGAAAGTGGGGTGCATTTATCGAAAAAGAGAGTGTGAAAATTATTTCTCAAGTTTAATTGAATACTAATACAGCTGTAAAATATAAATGAACTGAGCCGTTATTGAACTGTTTGAGACTTGACTCGATAAAGGCTCGTTCCAGTTTGATTTGTCTACTAAATGAACTGAATCTGAGCCTCAAATTTAGGATCATTACATAAATGAACTAAAAAAAATTCAGTAATATTCGACTCGATTAGGCTCGCGAACCTAGAGTACATGATGTGTATCATGAAAATCTTATATAAAAAATTGGCCTAGGGTCCACTATAGCATGTTTTCAACCCACTAG
>BPLS01000197.1:1483275-1502134 GCA_019656275.1 Rhododendron kiyosumense | reverse complement strand
GAATTTTGTCCTTATTTGAATTTTTCTCCCATTTGTTAGTTTTGCTTCAAATTTTTGTGGATTATTGATTTGTGTCGACGAAAGAAATCGACACTTTTTGGCTAAAAAATGGTTATTTCTCAAAATACTTGGGTAAAAGTAAAAAAAAAATTACTTTTCTAATTCCTCTTGTCGAGATGAATCGATAACCCATAAAAGTTTGGTGAAAAACTAAAAAATGCAAAAAAAATTTAAATTAAGGACAACTTCCGGAATTAAGTTAAGTTCAAGAGAATGAGGCCTAATTATTAACTTATATAACTTGTCCATGTATAAACTTATGTATGTACATAATGACAATTTTAAAATTTGTAGAAGTATAAACGCTTACAATAACTAAAAACTATTTTTTATATGTTTTTATCATTTTAATACTCCATTATATGTATGAACGTATTTATGTACATACTAAAAATTTTATTTGCGACTCTAGACCTGTATGATACCATAAATATATCAGATTATTGGCTCGTGAACAAGCTTGACTTCGACCCAAATTAGGCAAGCTCGGCAGAAGGTCAGCACATCAAATTTTCATTGAGTTTGACTCAAGTTCGCCAAAAAACTTAACTAACGAATCTGAACATTTTTTAATATTTGGCTCGTTTACCGCCCTAACTAGCTGTATGTGAATATATATGGACGCAAATGTATTGGTTTAGAGCATCCGCAATGGGAATAATCAAAATCAATAACCAAAATGTGCCATGTCAGCATTTGATTATCCATTTAGTTCATAATCAAACTTGACAACCTCTACCTCCACATTGGTTATTTTTGCATCCCTAACAAAAAAAAAAACCCCCACAATACACAATGCATCTATGTCCAATTGCAAACGAGTTCTAATTATGCACCTGATCACACTAAATTATTCGTCTCGATGATACAATTCCAATGTGGGGTATTTTTGAGTTATTGAGTTTTAAGTTTGGTTATTGGGTTTGGTTATTGAGTTTTGGTTATTGGTAAAAGTTGTTAAGTTTAGTTATGGAATGAGTGAAATTTGGTTATTTGCTAAAAGACTTGTAATTTTGCTTGTTACAATATGAGATATTTTTTAAGCATTATTGTTAAGTTTGCTTATCCACACCCATTTGCTTATTACACTGGAGATGTTTATATACAACACTAATGCCAAGGGTACTGAACTATTGGGGTACTGAAAATGTATGACGTCTTGTGAGGCCCACTTTTGATAGACTTGCAAAAATTCATCCGAATATATGAAAGTGGTTGATCCAATCTTTTTATTTCTCATTCAGAATTTACGATCTTGAATTCTGAATGAAAACTTGAAGTTTGGATCAATTACTTACACATATCAAATTATTTAACAGTTTGGATCATTCACGTGGGACCCAAAAATAGCCTTGAAAGCCGTTGTACTTTTTTGGTACTCCAAAAGTTCAGTACCCCATAGTTGTGTTCTTACATATGTGCACATGACTCTCACACAAGATTTCATACACATTAAACGATTATGAACACATATGTGTTTCAATTTGTGTGCATGTCATGTTTTTATTTTAATATTATGATCTCTTACCATTTTTATTCTAGGACTGGTTTGAGCATTTATTTATTACATAAATTAGGTAAAATGCAATTCCCTATTCCTAGTTTTCCAAATGTAAATGCAGTACGGAAGTAGAATAAGTAGTTTACCAATTGATTCTAATTAGGCACCTTGTTACTGGATATTTGAATCGATCATCATTCCAAATATAGTCAAATTAATCATCATTCCAAATATAGTCATGCTGCACGTAAACTTATTTGAAAACTCGAAATTATTCAAAAACACAATAACCTAATTAGATGACACAAACGGAATCTCACTAGGAGTAATTGTTATGATCTCCCTGTACATATTTGTGGATGGCAAATTTACTTCCAAATCTTTTGATTGGTACTTTATGATTTGGCTGATCTTTTTCCATTATGATATTCTCCATTTGTACAAATTAGAATTTTGGTTGTGAGCAAATAAAGGTGTTGAATTAAAGTTCTTGTGTTCACTAAAGGACTTTTTAGTCAAAAACAATACTCCAAAGGATTCTGTTCTCTTTTTTATTCTCTCCTTCGCTTTCACTTCATCTAGACGAATGTATAAATTATTATTTTTTTCATCGCTTCAGTTCTTGTCATGGAATATAGAATAATGGATATGGAATCTGCTAACATGTCGCCGATATCATTATTATTTTTTTTTTGAGAGATTTTATCGCTCTCCAAATTATTAACGGCACTCTATAGGAAAGTGTCAAAATTAATATGGGTTGTTTTTGTCATCCCTCAGAAGTTAATAATTTGGGAAGTGGCAAAATCAACTTATATTGATTTTGGCACTCTCCCTTAATGCAATTTTGTTCATCTTCCTTAAAAGATGGGTGAACGTTACATTCCTTCTTATTAGCTGAAATGATGTGGATCCCACTAGAAAGTGATGTTATGCTTACCATGCAATACACTTTTTGGTAAGCATGACATCACTTTATAGTGGGATCCATACTATTTCAACTAATAGGGAGAAAGGTAATGTTCACTCTCTTAAGTGGATGGTGAACAAAACTCAACTTCCCCTGAGGAGTGTCGTTAACAATTTAGGGGGTGACAAAATCACTCCCCTATTTTTTAATGATCAATAGATAATACTATTATGTTTAGAGAGAGCATAATGTAATTCGAGAATTATTTTTGCCCAACGACGCTTCACCTACTTTTTGGACCACTTGTCCTCTTATCATTATTGTTGGTGTTTTGCGAACAATTAGGATAACTATGATTAATTTTATGGCAAATAAAAAAGGAAAAAAATATAACGACTAAATTGAAACTCACCCATAATTATTATAGGGACTAAAAACCTAGATAAGCCTTCTTTTTATTTATTTTTTCAATAATGCATACATTAACGGGGTGTTAAAGTTAGCACAGAGAGGTTTAAAGGCTATTCATAAACCTAGCCCCTTAAGCCCGCCCCTCGGAGGACTCGAACCGAAACCTCCGCGGAAGGAAAAAAGAGATAACCAACTGCACTAAATTAAAACTCACCCATAATTTATAGGGACTAAAAACCTAGATTAGCCTTCTCGATATTCACTCGTTTGACCTTTTCATAACAACGTGACACGTTATCAACAGAAAACTACTAGTTGGTGACATGATCTATTTCGAATGAGCTGCGCCGAAAAAGTTCAACCTCGTGCACGGACAAAGAAATCGTGTAGGATGGGCTGGCCTAAAGGGCTATGGCGCTGATAGGCGTAGGGGTTTATTTGCAATTTTTAGATGGTAGTCAGGGTTTCATGTGTAAATTCGAAAGAGGTGTTTGTTAAGTTGGTTGGTCTGTTATTCGGTTAGGGATGTAATTTTTCCTCTCCTTTCAGCTATAAACATTCCAAGTTCAATAAAAGAAAACCATTTCTTGTCTGCATTTCGTAAGCAAGATTTATTAGTGGTATCAGAACCCTACTCTTCTGACTGTGGGCGATTAGAATCATGGTCGAGACTTGTGCGCAAGAGATCAAACGTTTGGAAGAATCTATTCGGAAATTGGCAGATGCAACCAACGACTTCATTCAACGGCTGACAGATGTTATGGATTGTCAAGTGGTAGCTATGGATGGGTTCAAAGATATGATGGATGGGATCAAGAATCTGATCACCACTCTGAATTCGAAGAATGAGCAGATTCACGAAAAGGTATCCTCATCTTTTTCATCTCCATTGCTACCAAACCCTAATTCGTCTCAAACTCAGAATTCTGTGAGAACTTTTCAACCAAAATTAGATTTCCCTAGGTTTTTTTTGGGGAAGATCCAGAAGCTTGGATCTATAAATGTGAATTTTTTTTAAAGTTAAATGCTATAGAAGAAACTCAGAAATTACGTTTGGCTTCATTACACATGGAAGAGATGGCTATGCATTGGTTTAGATGGTTTGAGAAATCCCACACTCTGTGTTCTTGGAGAGAATTTTCTAGGGCTCTTCTTCTTAGGTTTGGGGATAATGCCTTTAAGGATGCCGTGGGTCAATTGACAAAGCTAAGACAATGGAATTCTATCAAGGTGTATCAGGAAAAGTTTGAGAAATTGGCAAATAAAACCGTAGGTCTCACGGAAGATTTTTTCATCAGTTGCTTTATCAGTGGTCTAAAAGAAGAGATTAAAGGGGGAGTTATGATGTTTCAACCAAGATCTATTTCTCAAGCCATGGGACTAGCACGACTATAAGAAGATACGATTGAGGCTCTTAACAAGAAGAATACGGGAACAATGAAATCTTTTCCCTCTACATCCACTGTACCAACAAAACCTCACGAAAACAGTTCTAAGGCTGCAAAATCTGGTGGCATGGTGAAAAGTTTAACTCCAAAGGACTTTGATGAAAGAAGGGCAAAAGGTCTATGCTTTGGTTGTGATGAAAAATATTTAGAGGACATGTCTGCAAGAAGAAACAATTGTTTATGATTGAAATTGAGGATGATGAGGACGAATTTGTGGAAGCCTTACAGGAGATGCTTCCAGTTGATAGTTCAGAAGAATTTTACATTTCTGTGCATGCCATATCAGGTTTCTAGTCCTATAAGACCATGCGGGTTAAAGGGGTTATCAAGAAACTTGCAGTCAATGTACTCATTGATTCTAGAAGCACTCACAACTTTCTGGACCTTGGTATAGCAAACAAGGTAAGGGTTTGCATTCAACACACTAATCCATTAACCATTGTGGTGGCAGATGGTACTAAGAGAAAAGCAGCAAAACTCTACCCCCATCTCCCCTACGTTATTCCCCTTATAACCCCTAACCGAATAACAGACCGACCAACTTAACAAACACCTCTTCCCAATTTACACATGAGACCCTGACTACAAACTACAATTGCAAATAAACCCCTACGTACGCCTATCAGACGCAGTCAGATCGGCAGATCTACAGCCCTTGTGATGCGGGCTGCACTATAGAATTTCCAAATTCCTCGTGCACTTCCTCCAAAGGAGGCATGTTCCTTCGACAAAATGCCTCCTCTAGTCCAAATTTTAGTCTTTTTGGCTCAATTAGCTGTCTAGACATGATGATACATTTGCACTTAAAATCGGTTTTTTTTATTTTTATTTATATATATAATCATTTGCACTTAAACAGTTACAACTTACAAGCGTATAGGAGTACCAATCTATCTACTTATATAAAAACAACTGATTTCACACTCATTTTTATTGTTATTCTTGTAACTTTACGACAATGACCTCATATTGTGAGAAAGAGGCACAAGCAATGTTCTAATAACTTTATGACAAACAGCACAAGCAATGTGCTAAAAATTTCTAGGCGTTAGTCACTGAAAAAATGGGCACCTAGTGCTTAGGCATTTCCCAAATTACATGAGCTATTTATTACTCCATCCGTCCCAATTTAAATGTCCCTCACAGTTTTTCGTGTATTTTCAAATCCCAAAATGCTTCTACCTATTATTATTTTTTTGTATTTTTTTACACCAAATTAAAGTGCTCATTGAGTACCTTAATTTGGTGTAAGAAAATTTGAAAAAATATATTTTGGGGGGTTTGAAAATGCACGAAAACCATAGGAAATATTTAGATTGGGACGGAGGGACTACCTTCAGAGGGTTCAACTTGCATAGAGAATTGTGGTTCAAAAAAAAAAAAAAACTTGCATAGAGAACACAGACTCAACGTCAATCTGCATCATCAAGATCTTCTCTTTGAGAGAGCTGAGAAAGAACCTAGGGACTAGTCGGCCTAAGGCAGTCAACTTTTAGAACACTGGCACAAGTGAAAGGATAATGTTGTACTTCTTCATAAATAAAACCAAAAAAGAGTACAGATATAACTAGGGAATTGCGAAAAAATAAACGGACAATTAGCCAGAAATTCGTAAATGACAAATTGAGATCGAGGCATAACAACTCCTGCAGAAGTATTGGTCCAAAACAAGAACTTTTTGAACCTGTTCCTAGGAACTTAACCTAAATTTGTCTTGCGAGTTGCCAAGTCATCAGAAAAGAAACAGGAAACAGCATTTCTTTCCAGCCTTGCCTCAGATCTAACCCCTCCTTTCCATAGAAAGAGGGAATATGGGCAACATATTCACTGGAAAACTAGGATTTGAAATGAAAGCTACTACGACACCAAATCACTTATGAAGAATCGAATCAACGAATACGAAAACAATAATAGAGTTTCGCACATGATGTCGCAGTGATTATGCAAACATTCAAATGCCTGGATGCTTCTCCTTTGCGACATCACTTGGTAGATCGGGCCCACTAGGAATTTTTCCAGGATAGTTAGTGGTTGAGGAATCAGATCCTATCATACTGCAGATTATGGAATCAATACATTAGTTAAGCATAAAGCATGAGGGCAAAATTCTGAGTTTAAAGAATGACTGGCTTACCCTCTGTCGACAATGACCACTGAACGAAGCTCACAGTTGTTAAAGCTGAATATACATAACAAATTACAACAATTGGTCAGTAATAATAACACATAATGACAATGGAGAACATTAGGTCAGTTGCAAAAGAATGACAACGCGACGCAGGCATTTAGGGGCGGCTCCAATCTTTAGCAGTGTGGTCCAAGGAACGCACTGAAAGATTTTAACACTTATATGTATAATATTCTTACGACGCAAATGAACCCACTAGACCAAGCAAATGAAGTCATCGCTGGCAATCGTATAGTTTTGTTACTTTAGTATATTTGGATATAAAGTTATCTTTTAGTCTATGTCTCACTAGACTCACCCTCACCATTGACTGAAATCCTGGAGCACCGCCGCTGCAGGCAGTCATCAATGTGCCAGTGTGCGAATGTGAGATAGGCGTCGGACCAGTTCATTTAGGGGTGATACCGGTCCGGTTTCGACCGGTTTCGGCATATATTTCGGTCGAAACCTGTTATCCGGTTTGGGGTTTTTAGAAACCGGAACCGGTTGAGATAATCTGGTCTGGTTTCAACCGGTTTCATTCCGGTTTATCCGGTTTCAACTTCCAGAACAGAGAGAGAGAGAGAGAGAGAACGCACCACCGCCGGCATCAAACGCTGGCACCGATCTCCATCTCATACCAGATCTGAGTTTGGGGTTTCAAACAAAAGAACAACAAAATTCAAACCAAAAATCAACGGAGAGATGGATGGGAAAAGGAGAGAGAGAGACTCACGGTTTCAAAGATACCAACAGGCGCCGGACTCGCCATTGCAGAAGAAGAAGAAAGGGAGAGAGACAGAGGGGCTGCGGTGCTGTGCAGACGTCTTTTTTGGAAAAGAAAACGATACTGGAGTTTAGGGATTGGGTATATATATATGAATATCGCTTACGTAATGTAATAAATATAATTATTATACATATTTCACACAAGCGGACTGATGGCTCAGTGGTGAGTGGAGGCTATTTCCACCGCTAGGTCTCGAGTTCGAACCCCAGCTCTTACAATTTTTACATCAATGTAGAAAACCGGTCCGGTCCGGTCTGAAAATCTACAAAACCGGAAACCGGACCGGAATAAATTTTAAAAATAATTTCAAACCGGACCGGACCGGTTCCACTAAAAAACCGGAAATTTAGACCGGTTCGGTCCGGTTTTCCGGTTTATAAGAACACCCCTAAGTTCATTACTGTGGGGGCCGCGGTCCCTACATCGGTAGCCGGGCCAGATATACCGAGCCTGTGCCCTCAAGGAGTCTAGTCGATACGCTGGTAAGGAGCTTGAGGCTCTGACTCTGCGCCTCGTTAGGGCGCTCGGTGGCGCGCTTCTGCCTCGGGCGCCCGAAGATGTTGGAGTGATGTTGTTATGCCAGGTGGCCCCTATGCGGACCATGTGGGGATAGTAATTATTGGAATAAGAGCTGGCCATGTGCTCCGTAACCGTCCTGGTCCTCACATCACGTATGACGTCACCCGAGGCGGTTACCCGAGCGTACCCTCCACGCGCTAGCTTGGAGGCCACGTAAACCTAGGTCTATAAATACTAGAGGATACTCATCAAAGAGAGGTATGACGTTCTTCCCTAAACCCTAGACCTAAATCTTCACCTGAGATCTAACTTATTCATCGGAGGGTAACTGGGCTGCCCAAGCCCTAGTGACTTACTGCAGGAAGGGAGCCAGGGAGCGGAGCTGCGGAGGAGGGAGCCAGCCCCAAGCAACGGTCAAGGTCCCGATAATCCGAACCCCCACAATTACTATTCTGTATGCAAACTTAAATTACATCGCCCATCATCAAAATATCACTCAATGAAGGAGCTTGATCTGACTCAGGGGAAAATTACAAGACAAACGAAAAACAAAACTTCTTTTCAGCTTGTGTGCATGCTTTTTTATAAGGAAAAAGGATGAGGTTTAGGGTGTGTCCAACTTCCCAATTACGACCACTTTTTTCAAAATTTCCCCACTACCGATAGTAGTAGACGGGTAACTGAACTCAATGCACCTACCAAATCCAGATCTCCTGAAATGTGGTTTCGAACAGGCTAATCTCTTGTAAAGACCGTTGAATACTTGAATTTAAATTGCATCTATAAAGGTCAAGCCAAGGAATGCATGTCTCATTACTTGGTCAACTTTTTCCCGGGTCTCATTATCCCTCCAACGATTGCCACATACAGATACATGGTACAACTATCCTGAGGTTATGAAATTATGGCAGGCGAAGAGCCGACTTTGGGTCCATTTACTAAATGGACACTAGAAAAGAGATAAAAAAGGGATGTAGTACATGACCAAAGCACCTCACTGGAACCATTACGATTTTCGTGAAATAACAGAAGAGTTCTTGAGCACCTCTTAAAAGATGAACTAGCTATATAAAGAAACTTCTGTAGCTAGTGGCAACCAATAAGAAATAACGTAACAGTCTTGAATAAATTTTCAGAAGATGACCTAGCTGCACGTAGACACTTTTTGTGGCAACTGGGTGATATTCTCCACGGGAAAAGAAAATAAAGATATGAAAGTAAGTACTGGGAGTGGGAGCAGAATCCTGTGTATAATTTCAGAAGACATGAAATTACACAGCAGCAAGGACCCTCATCTAATGCTGTTAAAAAAAAGGGACCCTCATCTAATTCTGGGAGTGCATATTTCTGTGTGTCTATGTATGCTACTTGTGCGTGTCTTTTACATTTTAGCTCTTAGATGACTGAATACTTCTAGAATTCTAGTACTTTATCTAAGACTAAACACTTTTGGTGTTGAGAAGTAGATATGAAATTACACAGCAGCATGGATCCTCATCTAATTCTAGGAGTGCATATTTCTGTGTGTGTATGTATGCTGTGTGCACGTCTTTTACATTTTAGCTCTTAGATGACTGAATACTTCTAGAAGTCTGCCTCTACCACTTTATCTACGACTACGAACTTTTGGTGTTGAGAAGGATACTCTATCGAATAGGAGAATATGGGTTTCCCTCCCACCAGCTGCTGTTGACTGTTGACTGTTGATTAAAGCTTGTGGCCAGGCCAAATGGTCAAATGAATCCAAGGCTTCCCAAGTAACGGGGGTAAAGAATTTGGCAGCTGGTTGCTTCCAGTTGGGTATATATGGATCAGATAGATAGTACATATGCTGCTCTCTAACAAGTAAAACGTGAGAAGCCAAAATACACTTACGGTTTGCATATTTCACTCTTGATAGATGGATGACAATCATTTCCAAATGCACTTAGGGCATGAATCAAGAATCCACTGTGGGTAACAACTGCAATCTCCTTCTCTGGCCGCGTCCACAACCTGTACAAATGAAAATAGGATGAGAAAGGAGAAGTCCGCAAGTAACTGTCACATTTATTGGTAGAACACAAAACAGATGGACACGACTGCCACTTATATCATGAAAATTCAAATAATGCTTTGAAAGGGAGCGGAAAGGAAGACGGCTCGCACTGTTAATCAAGCCTTACGTGTTAGTATCCAGTGTTAAAATATTCAACAGTAGTAGGATTGAGGAAAGATGCAATGGTCATGAAAAGAAAGCATAATCTGTCACACAAGAAGACTAACAGGCCATTTGATGTCCCAACAAACTAAAATAATATTAAACAACTAGATCTCTTCTGCGTTCAACGTTCAACGGCACCTATGTGCTTATTAGATAAGGGAGTCACTTAAAACAAAGAAGAAGAAAAAAATTGAGTATTTATTAGCAAAGGTTGATAATGTCACAAAAAATTAAACTGCTTATAGTTGTGAAAGTCGGAAGGATAATTATACAGCCGACAATGGGATAACCAACTCTTAGGCTTGTTTGCAATTGCATCCTACAAGACCCCCGACTCGCAAGAATCAATTGTGAATCTGGGTCTGATCGCCCTAGGAAAACCGCGATATCCGAAGGGAGAACAAAAGAATCTTTTGCACAAGGGCCTATCTGTATGATTTTTCATGAAGGGGAGATAGCACAATCCATATTTTACAGCTAGAATTCTTTCCATAGCAACATCAAATTTCACACCAAGATATTCAGGCAACTGAGACAAGGAATCACCAGTCCAGAAACTTCATTCCCCTCCGAGCAAGTTCCTCATCCTTTTCTCTTGTGTCGGGCTTCCACAGAATGTCGGCATCACTTTTTATCTGAAGAAAAATGAAAACATCACCCATTAATAGGCTATCCAGTATCCATGGTCAAAGTATTTTCCTTCTTACTGACAACAACTGGTAAGTGAGAAACATGAAAAAAAACACTTACCAGGGAAAAATCAATAGCTGGAAAAATAGGCTTGTATTCGCTAATACTTCTCCTCCTATCACATGGATGAAGACCCTGCATGTTATCCAGGGATCTAAATGTCATTTAGTTAAGACAAAGAGGATAGAGAAAGTGGAAAGGTACTACAGGAAGGAATCCTATATTGGGGATGAGTTAATGTCTGCCATAAGGCCCATAACAATAACCTGCTTGATATATATCAAGCTATGCACCAGCAATAAAAGCAGCCAAAACCAATGAAAATATTTTACTAACGATAAACCTAATCAACGGATGGCCTTCTTTACAACGACATTCAACTTAAGTACAGAAAGCACTGCAGAAAGTGTTTTCAGATGTGGTTCAATTGCAACTATCTAATATTAACACAGTAGTTCAAAGGAGGAACAAGTTGAAATAGAGAACCTAATATTTATGAAGTCCACTCGAGGCATTGTACTATTTGCAAGAAACTGTATAGAATGCAGCATTTAAGAGAGAGGAGAAAGTGTTTAACATGACTTACATCATATAAACCTTGTTTTCAAGTGCACCATAAAATCTCATATTTATCGCACAAAGCATACCCTGTTCTGAAATGAAATAGCCCAAACAAGATATAATAGAAAACTATCATAGTATTTGAAGTTTCAGTTCCCACCCCTCAAAAGCCAAGGTATCTTCTATCTGGGCAAGCTACAATGTACAAAGTCAATAAATGAAAATACCAAAAATCAAAGTACGCATCCTCGATAACTTTCGCTGAACATCTCAAACTAAGGGTCTAATCATCCATTAAACCAAAAATGAGTCCTTTTCTTTACTGGAAATGTAAATTTGCCCTTGGTCTTTCCCATGACATTACAAGGCCCTCAAGTCATATAACTCTCAATAGGTGTTTAATCTCTACATTGGATGTACCATGAGCATGAAAACTTAAATGCCAAACATGTCTTCCAAAGCCAATGCAGTTACAAGAATTGTGCAACTGAGAGACAACAAATAACTGGCACCTAAGGTCGGGCATACATATCTGTCAACAGCAGAGACCATCCATAAGTCAAATCAACAAATCTTTTGCTGTAAAACATGCAATCAGATGAGGCAAATCAACCCAATTTAAAATTCCTATGGCCTCAATATTGCACTCAAAATTCAAGTTAAAACACAAAACGTCCTTGAGAAGCTACAAAGCCATAAGAATAGAGCACCTGATGAGCAAGCACTTTATTGAAGACAAGAATACAGGAGAATGTTGTCCGAAATTATAAGCAAAAACACATGCTTTGATGGGTTCTACTCTCAAGCATTGGCAAGGAGTAAAGAGAAAAAATATCACAACCCAAAATCATTGAAAACCGAAGAAAAACTATTTCCAATAACTAAGTGAATTAGAAAATTGGATGATTTTAGCAAGGACATCTTTTAAACAAGAGCAACCTGAAGTCCCGAACTCAAAGGCCTGACTATCAAAAACTGTTTCCTCCACAATATCAGTCGTAGATCTACCAATATGAGAAGTTTCACAGAATTCCTCATGGGAGAGGTTTCATAGTTTTGTAACTACACTTACACGAGTTCTATGCATGGGATTGTGCATTTTATTGCTCCCACATACTATAGAAACAAAAAGAGAGTGACAAGAAAACAGACAGATGATGTCACATACCAAATGTTCTCGACAAAGCTCCACCGCAATGAAAGGTGAGCAATTTAGACTTGAGATTGCAGGATGGCTACTCTTCCCAGCATTTGCAACCATCAAAGGAGGTGCATCAATCCCATCCACATAAGCTTCACCCCCAAAAACTCCGACTGCCGTTTGCATGGTCCTATAATGCAGCCAGTGGTAACCAGAGCCTATGTTACAATACTTCACCCATTTGTATGACAATCAGTCTATGAACAATTCAGTCGATTGAGATTTACAGATCGAATTGGACACCAGTCAAGGCATTTTGTATTTTATTCTGTATGCCCATACCCCATATATAGTTGGCCTTTTCTTTAGAACGGAAAAAATTCTCCATCTAGACCTTGCCACTTTTCAGAGGATACAGATTAATTGAGCAAGAAAAGTGCACACCATATGAACACAAAATGCCGTGCACAGTAAACATTAAGTAGTGTTGTCAACCAAAAACATCTTTCCCAAGCAGCAGCAGTAAGATGTAAGTGCACTTTCAATGTTCAGAACACTTAAACATCAATACAATAAAGTGTTATAAAATACCTGAAAATCAACTTCAGAAGAATTCAAGTATCTTAACAAGATATCAGCATCCATGGGCAGGAGGAGGCAGTTTCAGAGGCCACAATCATGTGCAATGCAATTCAGTCAACAATGAGAATTATAATATTTAGAAATCAATTTTCTTCTCCTGCCCTACTTTTTTCCTTAGTTGCACATGTGCGTGCACATACCCATAGAGAATTCACATGCTTGTCAGATCATAGATAACAACTGTAGAGAACTCAAAATAGTGGACAGCTGATGATGTATGAGATTAAGCATGGAGAAAAATCACAAGTAACTGATACCTTAGCAAAGGAGAAACGATGACTAATTCGATCTTCTTGGAAAGGCCACATGCCTCAACATGGTTCTTAAGGTTAGCTACCTGTTACAACCACAGAGTCCAGATGAAGCATTCTTTACAGCTAAAATATGAATTGTTTGATTCAAGAGAGTACCACACAAGACAATATTGAATAAGTTTCTAAGAAAATTCAATACAGTTCCCTGACTAGATATTTTCTACTAGATCATACAAAAAAAACTGATAGCAAACACTTTCTGCAAAACTATATCGGAACATGATACCTCACTTGAGAGAGTTTTCCAGGACTGCTAAAAGAATAAGTGTACTATTAACAAAACTTATGCAAAGGATGCTACGATTAACAAATTGACATCAAAACCATATATTAACAACTATTACCTGTTTCCAGCCAAGAGGGGTGACATGTGCATCAAAGAGTTCTTCTGATAAATATGCGTCATGGTCCTTTTCTCCTTCTACATTGTGAATACCTTGCGCATGCCTCACCTATGTCACTGAACTTTAGTACCAAAATGCCATGGGCAGTGCAAATGAAAAACCAAGAAAGTGCATCAAGATGAAGTATGTGGTAGTTCAGAACTTCAGATCCTATACATCATTGGACCTTCCTTTTTCTACCATTCAAATCATAAGGCAAAAAGGATAAAAAATAGCACAAACCAGGTGAATTGTTTTACATCGGTGCAGAGGGTACAAGCTCTGGCCCCCATTGGAATCCATACCTACGAGTTAATATAGAAGAACTGATGGATTAGAAGAAATTCAGCCAAAATAGAACCTTGAAAAATCGCATTCAATATAGTAATTTCAAATTAGAATAGCGAAAGGAAATAACTACATGCCATACAAGACTCTTATCAACACTCAATTTCGCCAAAGCAATAATCAGTTAAATGGGTGCAATTGTGTTTTTAGTACGAGAATCAAAGAGGCAACGAAATAGCTATGTTATCTGATGCACTGAGCAAAATAAACTACATAGCATTATTTGTGAACTTTTGAATTTTGTGTTATACATATGTACCGTGTCTTGAATACCAAATTCCCAAGAATCATCCCAAAAGGAGAAATCAAAATAATACAAAGGAGAAATTTGTTGGAATCATACAACAAATATCTATCAAATTGTCAAATAAGACCTAACTTCTTATTGGTATTTGGGAAATAAATTAAGCACACTAACCAAGAGGATGGTATTGCAACATCGCTCTGGATCCAATTCCATGTCTAGTCGACAATCAAGTATCTTGTCTGAGGGTACCGCATATCGAATAATTTTGGCTAGCATAAGCAATTGTAACACTAATTTTCCATCTTTTTCTAATGCCGTGTTTGATTGACCAGACTAATATCTAGGGTCTATATAATCTCATACGAGGAGTGATACCACTGGACTAAAGTGAGGGACTTGCAATTTCACATACCCAAAATATAATAAATTCCATGTTTGTTTAGGATTGGTTTTCCAACTAATATGTAATCCCTCCGCAAACAGCTGCATTCAAACACCAGAATTGACCTCCCATGTTATGTAATCACAGTCCGGATCTAGTCCAGACAATCAAATAGGCCCTTGGGGCATGTTTGATGCCAGGATTGTAATCCTGCATCCATGGTACAAGGAAACAAGTGGCCCAACATGTTTCAATAGGATTATCTAGTCCCACATTTCATCCAATGGTCGAAAAAGTTTCTTCACTCCTGATTCCATTCTTCATCCCACCAAATCCAGTATAACTAATCCCGTAGTACATACAATCCCATCTACTATCCAAGGGACCCATATGTCCCCTTTATCCCCATCATTAATCAGATCTTTTCCAAACCTTCTAAAAAAATCATCCAGCAATCGAAAGTGCCCCGAGAATATCAATCCTCACTACAGACTCTTCAAATAAACTCAAATAATATAGTAAGGCTGCATATTCAACACCTTTTCCTGTACTTCGAAGAATTCTCCAGGGACAAAACTCCAGCGAAACACATTAAATACTCCCACATATACTATACAATCAGATACATACACATTCACAAAATCATATCACCACAGTAAAAACGTAAAATCCTCCTGTTCATCATCATCATGCCAAAGAGCTCAGATCCGTCCAGAGTGCAAAATAACCAAATCGAACAATAGTAAAAGAACGAAACGCACCAAATACAACCAACACATTGCAAATCCAGAACGCAATATTAATAAGAGTTGAGAACATCAAGATCCACGATTACATGATTTGAAATCAACCTGATTTAGACGCGTAAATCAAGCCAACGGAACGCACACAAATATGTGTGTTTGTATGTGGTTAAATTCACGCACGCGCATCATGTGTGAGTGTGTGTGTGTATAGAGAGAGAGAGAGAGAGAGAGAGAGAGAGAGAGAGAGAGAGAGAGAGTGAGTGGTGATATATAAGAAAGTTTACCAGAGGGAGTGGAGGAGGAGGAGGAACGGAGAAGCGAGAGGCGAATGGGCGGACGTTGGTGGTGTTTTATAATTGGAGGGATGGAAGTTGAGGTGCTAGTGGGGGTGCAGGTTGGGTTGAAGTAGTTGGAACAAATGCAGCAATTGGTTAAGATGCTCATGCTGGCGTGCGCCGTGTGCGACTTTCTTTTTGAATGCTGATTTGCCTTTAGAATATATTATTAGCTTCCTCTCCGTTCCACGCATGTCTGGTGACGGTACTCGGTTCCAAATCCCCAAACGTCTCCCTCCGCTCTCCTAACAACGTGATGGTTCGCATATACGGAGTAGTTGCGTGTACGCATAAAAAAGGAACCAAAAAAACAAAAAAGGTTCTCCTCTCTTGCTCTTCTTTTTGCTATCCTAGGAAAACGGGGGACCCTCGTGGGGGATATTATTCAGTGACGGAGATATTATTCAATAATTTTAAGACACCGTTATGTGTTATTTTAACATAGTACTTTTATGGGTTGAGAGGTTATTTATAACTTTTTAAGGAATCCCCCTGGGGGATATATTCAGTGACGGGGATATTATTCAGTAATTTTGAGACACCATCATGTGATATTTTAATACCCTTGTGAGTTCAGAGATTACCCATGATCCGGGCTCCTAAAGCCCATCCTTCATAGAGCTCGAATCGAGACCTCCATTGAAGGAGAAAATGAGACAACCAACTACACGTGCAATAGTTTCGACACTATTGTTCATCATACATTTTTTGTGGTGTTCATATTCGCATTGAATCACACAAAAATATGTACCCTTGAATAGAGGGATTGGGGTTGCCCCCTCCCCCAAAAATAATAATAATAACAAAAATAGAAGGATTGGGATATTGCATGACGGTGTGCGAAGACCGCCGAAAAAAAGTCTACGAACACAACTTCAATGCTTGGAATCATTCGGTACATGTGAGCCAATTTGTATCCCGCAATTGAGAATAAATCGATGTCTTGAATTGTGTTTTACAATTGTGTTCCTAGCATTACTCTTTTGTGTGTGAGAAAAACTTTGTAATAACTTTGAATTTCAATGAATAAAAGTTATTTTTTATTATTTGAGTTATTAATTTTAATTGCTTGAATTACTTTAATTCTTGTAAATTGTCATAATTGCACTTTGGCCCCTCAAGTTTCATTTCTTGCGCTTTAGTCCTATTTAGCAAGCCTAGTTAGCATCTAATCATCCGGTTAGAGTTTTTAAACCGAAAGGTCATCTAGTCATTGCAAAATGACCATTTTGTCCCTCATTGGAACTTTTGACCCTTTTGAACCCTTAACTTAGAATTTTAATATTCTTTTTCTTTTAATCAAATTGGTTTATTTCTTTGTTCATTGGACAATAATGGTTAGGAAAACTATTAACCATTGGGTAATAGAATCCCATTTTGTTTATATTAAAAAGTATACTTACTTTAAAGTACTTTTTGATTATTTTAATATTAAAAGTGACCTAATAGCTATTATCCATTGGATAATAGATGTTAGGGGAAGTTTTAACCATTGGACAATAGAGTGAATCTTTCAAAGTACCATGGGATTATTAAACTAATCAATTTCTTTAATCACATGGGAAAGTACTTATTATTTTAATCAAAAAGTGCATAGTACTAAAATTCCAAAAGTACCCCTTTATTATTTCTTTATTGGGATTTCACCCACCTTTGTACATGTATATATATGTGTATATATATATTGGTACCTAGATGAGTATTATATTACCTAAGGTACCCTTGCCTATTTATTGAGTTGGTGGGCAAAATCCTAGACTAAAGCTACCTTGGATTTTTAAAGTACCAAAGAAAACACTTGTTTATTTGATTTTCTTGCAATATTTGACACAT
Organism: Rhododendron kiyosumense; assembly: GCA_019656275.1. Classification (NCBI taxonomy): domain Eukaryota; kingdom Viridiplantae; phylum Streptophyta; class Magnoliopsida; order Ericales; family Ericaceae; genus Rhododendron; species Rhododendron kiyosumense. The sequence goes on along the minus strand of BPLS01000197.1, from coordinate 1,484,503 downwards.
GTATGCATATATATATATATGTGTGTGTGTATGTACCTTGCAAGAGAGAGAGAGAGAGAGAAAGCCGAGAGAGAGAGAGAGGGAGAGGCCGAGAGAGAGAGAGAGGAGAGAGAGGAAGGAGAGAGGGAGGGAGATTTGATTTAAATCTTGACATTGAATCACCTTTGGTACTTCCAATCTTGGAGATTCATATTCTTCTAACCAAATCTTAACCCTAGTGTACTCCTTTGAACACCTTGCAATTTCTCAATCATTGGATCTTGTACAATTCACATCTCAACCATCCATTTGATTCAAGAATCCAATCTAGTACCACCATAGCCATGCAAACCTAGGATTTTCCTTTGATCTTTCCATAAAAGTTGGATTTGATTTGATTAAAAAAATTGGGGAATTGAGAGAGAGAGAGGGGGCCGGCCATTAAGAGGGAGGGGGCACCCTTTGCCTATAAATAGAGAGCCACTCTTCACTTGAAAATCACACCTCAAAGCAATTAGCTCCTCATTCTCTCTAGAATTCAAGCATTCTTTGTTCCAAAGTTCAAGAACTTTCTTTGTTCTTGAGAGTTCTTGAGCGAAACCACTAAACCACTTCCAAAACCACCCAACGATCCTTAAAGTAGTGTAGTAGAAGTTAGGAAGTTGTTTCTAGGAAAAATAATCCAAAACTTTTCCTTTCGAAGCAATTCGAGGGCCGTTACGCTGCCGAAATCAAACCGACGTCCAAACCACCGCCTAGGAGAACGGTAGTGATCCTTACCTAATTTTTCAAATGCTTACTTTATTTTTTAAAGTAGTTGTAATCTTACTATGTGAACCTCTATTTACTTTCTTAAAGTTTAAAAGTGACTTTGATCGTTGATTGAAAAGTAAAAATGCATGATTATATTATTTATGGTATTCAAGCATGCTACGTGACTTAGATGTTCTTATTATACTATTTCGAAGTTGGAATGAATGCATGTTGTATGTAAAAGTCCCACACGCGAAGTTTTGCATGAGAACGAGACACGAAAACCAAGAAAGTTAGACATATGGCACCTAAGGTGTGTTTAACAAGGTTGTTGTGTTTTCCGGGTTGGAAAATATCTTCGAAACTACGTAATGACTATTTCAAGGGTATTACGTAAGTGTGTGTGTGTGTGTGTGCCAATAGGAACCCGGTGCGGCGGAACCATTGTGAGGATACTCGAGAGACCGGAACGGCGGAATCGAGGTTGGGTGTGTAT
>BPLS01000197.1:1443189-1468275 GCA_019656275.1 Rhododendron kiyosumense | reverse complement strand
CTTTTACAAAAGATGAGATCTTCTTAGTTTTTGGACCGTAATATTTATGCCATTTTGTAGTAGTGTGGTGGAGAGGAGAGGCAATGTAGTGGTGTTGGGTCGATGGTCATGGTGGTGGTTTGGAGGGAGAGGGAGGGGAGATAGAGCCATAGAGGGGTGCGGTGGTGTGGTGGGGGTGGGTCGAAAGAGGAAGAGAGAGGGTCGAGAGAGACGGTTTGAGGGGCAGAGGAGGGAGTGAATTTGGTTTTGTTTGCTCTACTTTATTTACCATCTGCCATTAAGAATAAAAGGTATATATATTTGGTAAAATTTGGGTCAAGGCTGGAGATTCTCTAAGGCTCCGTTCAGTTGTTGAGAAAGTTGTGTGGGAAATTGGTTCCCAAAAAAAATGAAAAAATGAAGTGAGGTGAAGTAAAATAAAAAGAAAATTATTTTCCTATGAGTGTTCATTTGACAAAAGAATTTTGCAAGAAAAATTAAGATTTAGTTGTTCATTTGTCAGGAAAAATAAACTTTTGGGAAAATTTCGTGAGTGTTCACTCATTTTCCTTTTCCCGCGACGCAAAATCCTGTGTTTTTTGTAGGATCACTTTTGCAAGAAAGTAATTCCTGCAGGAAAACTTAAATTGGTAAATTCTAGAATTTTCTTGCCAACTAAACACTAGGAAAGTTATGGGAAAATTGATTTTCCCATATTTTCCTGTACTTTCCTGCAACTGAACGGGGCCTAAGGGGCAGTTTTTAGATTGACCTGTAATTTATCCTTAATTGTTTGACGTTCATTTAAAAGCTAATTTATTATACTTAAAACAAATAAAACTTGCTTAATAGACCGCTTGGATTTTCTATTTTGGCAACGTATAATTAATAAAAACTCAACATCATCTGCCGGACAGCTGATTATGCGGATTACGAGCTCAACTTCAATTATTTGCTACTTACCCTAAAAAAACTTCAATTATTTGATTCAAACCATGAACTGGTTTTTTTATATACCACACGGCAGGATAGAAAACCATTGGCCAATCATTGGAGAGAACAATCTCTCCAATTCTGGCGTGTAAAAAAATTTTGCGATCTCACTTCAACGATTGAGACCGTTCATTTTGTTATACTCGTTGAGAACATGAACTATACCGAAAATCAAGCATATTGCGCATTGTTTAATATGATTTTGGAACAGTCCATAATCTACTGATGTAAAAGTAAGGATACCGAATTATTAAAAGTCCTGAGTTCGAGTCTTCAGGAAGGAGATGCTTGATTTATGTTGTAATTACTAATAACTAACTCTTAACATCCTATCGTCTGGCAAATTAAAAATAAAAAAATGACGTTCGTGAAGTTATTACTTCTATCATTCTTCATTTGTGTTTTTTTCTTCTAATTAGACGCGCTCACCCTGTGAATCTCGCGCATTTCAAATATCAACGCATCACATCCCACTCCATTTCCTCACTCACAATGCTATCTTTTGACATCGTTCACACAATCATTGTCTTAGGCCCCATTCCGCTTATGTTCTTATTTTTAAGTACTTATTCTCATTTTAGAAGACAGATCATTCTCTAGCTTATAATACATTACCTTTAATTCAAAAATAAATACTTAACTGATTTTAGTTAGCGGAACGGGACTTAATTTACTGATTGCTCTCTCTTTGATGAGTATAATTTAATTTATTCTTGATTAACCACGTGGATGGCATTAAGTAGCAGAGCACATATTTCATTCATATTACTCAACAACAACGGATATCAATTCAATATAGCATGGACGGAAGGAAGATCGGCTGAACCCAGGCGGCCGCCTACTGATGTTTGAAATTTTTATAATTAGAACTATAGTAGTTTTGTTCTCAAAAAAATTTAAAATCATACATGTTCGCCCGCATGACGAGTTTTTGAACAATCGAACACCCGCTCAACCAAGACTTTTATGACAATTTGTATTATTTTTAGCAATAGTTTTATTTTTGCAGTAGTGTTGTACCTTTTGAAATAGGCAATAGGTATAAAGCTATAATTATTGATGACGGTATTCTAGTTACTCAATTGACTAATCGATACAACTATATATACAAATGATCAGAGTTGATTTGATCGATTCATTTAGTTTTCATCCTGTTAAATGTAGGGATAAATACTAATCAAACTCTTACCGAGTGTGTTGCATTTACTGTAACAGACGTGTCTCCAGCCTGTAAGGCTTGCTTTTTCTGCAAGTGAAGATGATGAGCAATTTATCAAACCGAAAAACATATATTAATCAAGAATAGACAAACTTTGGGTATGAAAAAGAGTATATATCTAAAGTTTTGAGACCCTTAAGTAGGTTTTACCAACAATAAGAAAAATCCCTCAAAATTAAGGGTCTCTAAACCTTGACGGATGCGGAGAAGAAGAAAAAAGGAAATTGTATCGAGTGCGCCATCGACACAAACTGTATAGTACAATTCCATCTGCACGAAAAATATAGACATGATGGTAACGGCACTTGAATCCACAACTTGCACGAAGCACCAATCACTTTGAAAATTCGCTGCCATCACATCAAAACACCCGAGACCAATTCAAACCAATAGATGAAATAAGTGGTGATTACCAGATAAGAGAAATTACCGGAATATCCCCACAGCCCCCAGAGGAATGAGAAAGTCCCGTGCTGGGGAAGAAAAGCCCGCACAAGGGTAGGACAAACCAAAGTGTTAGAACTGTGGCTCATAGAGTTTTAGAAAGAAGGTCAGATACGGTCCGTACAGGGGTATTTTTGGGATACAGACCAAATACCATATTAGGGTTAGAATAGAGTCGATATAAATACTTTATGTTGTAAACCCTTATTCATACTGTGATAATAAAGAACAGCAACAACTCTAGCTCCCGTGGACGTACTCGATTTTGGAGAACCACGTATATCTCTATGTTGATTTTTTATTATTTATACTCGTAAATCGTGTGCGTGTGTGTGTCGATCCTAACACAAAGAATAATAAACTCCCACTGGAGGTCCAACAAAACAAGAACAATCTTCCTAACGGAGGCTGAAAGCTACCATTAACCGGTAACAAGTCAATCAAGTAGATCTGTTGAGCCACACCGAGTTAAGGACTAGTCGCACCATCATAGACCATCTCGAGGCCAAGGCTCTGTCTCCGTCAAGACCTTAGCGATCTAGACCCCAAAACCCACCTCCGGTGACCATGAGCCGCACAACATACAACCTCTAGGAACCATAACGGCGAGAGAGGCGGGTGGTGCTGGTGGTATGGGGAGGAGGAGGATGGGGGGTGATGGAGGAAAAGAGAGAAAACTCTTGGATCTAGGATCGGGAGAGAGAGGTATCACCCGTGATGGGGAGAAACCCCTCCCTTCCCGCCGCTGCATAAGGGTTTAAAATCCTAGGGGCCGGGAAGGGGAAGGAGGGAGGAGGGGGCAGGGGACCAGGGGTGGTGGCTACACCGGCTAGGGTTTGGTGAGAGAGAGAGAGAGAGTGTGTTCAATTTTTTATCGTTTTTAATTAGAATTAAGTTACAATTCTTTTTATTGTTCGTCCACCCAAATTTCAATTCCTGCGTCGGTCTCAAAGCGCTAGTCAAATTCGAAATCCAAATGGATGAAACGGGACTACAACATGCACATAATTTTTGGTCACAACATGCACATAATGATCGATCATCTTTCTTCATTGATCGTTATCTCTTCTATGAATTAGCTAGTTTATTGGATTCTTAATTGGCTTCTTATAGTTTGCATGTGGAGCATATTCTTAACGTACAGTACTGACTAGTTGAGTTATTTTATAACCTCAAATGAGGAGGAGTGTCATAGACCATCAGTTGAGTGCATGTGTGGCTCATACCATTTCTATACATCAATCCCAATAGATTCCTTGCCATTTATTCATCCAATAATCCAATTAAAGTCTCCATACTGTGATTGTGTTGAATCCGATGGTGTTTCTAGGGTTTCCTTGGTTTCTTGTCTTGGGAAGAAAGAAGACTAATAGCATCTTAACAGTACTGATGCAGAATAAAGTAAAAAAAAACTAGCACCAAAAAAATAAATCCCCAATAATGAAAATTATAGGAGGAGGTGGAAACCATGATCATATATCCATACAGTCTATCTTCTCTTTTTAATGAAATGAATGCTAGGCTGATTTACGGAACCGGAGGAGGCTGTTGTGCTCTTTAATATATATGAGTCTCATTTCGGGTCCAACATAACAATATAAATTGTGCATTTTTTTTTTCTGCCAAGTTGAGATTTATCTTGTATACCAAAAAAAAAAAGCATACTGATTGGATCGTAATAGTTACATGAATGATAAATTTGTTTCTTTCATGTGGTGGTTTATTAGGACAATCATGGATATTGTAGAAAGGGGGATTGTCATATATATACTTGGTTTTGTTGGTAATTTAATAATTTGTATAGGAAGATAAAATTGGACAGATGATGAAAAGTAAATTACTTATTTACCCTTCAAGGTTCCTTTTAATTCCTAAGTTTGGTTGGTGAAAGAGTACTAGGGACCAAAAAATGGAATCCCTCTTTACCAACTGTATTACAATTGGTCCCCAAAACTATGTCCCTAATTCATTAATCCACCCCATCCAAGTTCTAAAATTATCAAAAATGCCACTAAAAGTTTCGGAGCTTTTTGGTATCTACTTTGACCAACCAAATACTTTTGTCCCAATTTCTCAAACCTGTCTTCCACGTCAAAAACAAAAATCACCACCACCGACTCACTCTCTCTCAATCGAAGAATTGGTGGAGGGGTACTACTTTTTTTACTAAGCCAAAAGGGTGGAGGAGGGGGTGACCGTGTATTGTAAGTTGTAACCATCCTCTGTGCATGACCATAGGGCTAGCTAGTGGACCATAGTGGGCTTTGTAGGAGGATCAAATTTGAGAATGCGTTGCTAGCACGACTAAAACTCGTGACCTCTTAACCACCCACACATGATTGGAGCGGCCTTAAATTGTCCAGCCGCAAATGCTTGGCCTATTGGATTAACTAGTTCAAACAACTAATCTATCCAACTTTATTAATAGTCCGATTGACAATCAAGCCCTTCGTCCTTCAGTAAACGCGGACTCCTTCTGTAAACACGGATTGGGGTACATTTGAGATTACGCACAACACTGAAAAATTTGGACCATTGATGGCTGAGATAGACGATCCGAATGTACGTAGCACCATCCTCAAATCTTGTTAACAGGAAGCATGGATGTATACAGGGAACGAGAGAACATGAATTTTGTAGAGTTGCCCTTAAAAAAGGGCAAGAAGACAGTCAATGGGCTCATCACTGTCCTCTTTTGATTAGCAGAAAAGGCTTCTAACAATAGTACGTGTTTGTGTTTTTGTGCATGCATAATTGCACTGCTCTGTCCGTTTGATAGCAAACAAACAAACACTGGACGACAAACACGACTTCGTCAGAGAGAGAGAGAGAGAGAGAGAGTAGCGGTTTGGCGTTGATATTGTGGGCGGAGTTTCCGTTGATATTGTGGGCGGACTTTCCGAATAGCTCAGTGGGTACATGCATAACAAAGTTCATTAAAATTTTTTTGAACAAAGTCAAATTAATTATCAAATAAAGCAAAACGAAAAAAATATGAGGCAATTGATGTCTTTCATGTCAAATGTCCTCACCTGACGTATATTCTGTCAAAGATTCATATCTTTCTAGCAGTCTCAAAAGAGATAAAATACGTACTAGTCAAAGACAAAAGACAATAAGTCCCCATAGGATTAGGTTAACTTTATTTGATCAAGTAAGAACGTACCAATGAACTCTTAAAACTACATATATGAAAAGTCACAATGAATTGCCTGGCTAAAGACCCCATATAAGATTGGAGCACTATTGACACAAATAAACATTATTTGAAAGAACTCAATCTTAGGCGAAATATTCATTCAAAGACAAAATTAACTAAGGTCAAACGACAATTCCCAAGAGAAGAGAGAAAAACAAAACAGTTACTAAATTATAGAAGAAAATGTTTAGAACTAGTATGATAACCTTCTCCTCCCGTCGCTGTACAATGGTGTAAAACCCTACGGCGAGGGGAAGGGAAAAGAAAGAGATTTGTGATGGTTAGAATTGAGAGAGAGAGAGAGAGAAGAGAGAGAGAGAGAGAGATTCTTAAAGTAGATCATCTATGCACAAAATTAACTTCAAACAGTATCGATTTCTAAAAAAACACAACACATTTTGGTCGACACACACTCAGCGGCTAAAATTTTATTGCAAATTTAAATGAACCATTCTAGTACTGCACGTGGGTATTTAATTTGTTCATGTAGCCATCGACATTCGCTCACGACATTTGTACGAAAGATAGATGATCTATTTTACAAGCTTGACAGAGTGACAAATTGATATGTCTCCTTAATATTACTGTATAATTATTGATGTGATCACTCTGAGACAGAGATGGAGTCCGGGAGGAGTCAGTAAGGGCGATCGCCCCTGCAAGAAAAAAAAAAAACACTATTATTATATGTAAAAAAAAAAAATCCTATGAAAATATATAGGCTCGCCCCTGCGTGGTGAAATTTCTGGCTCCGTCCCTGCTCCGAGAGAAAGGCTCACGAAACTCAAACCGAAATCGAATTTCTCTCAAACCGAAATCGAATTTCTATCTTTATTTAAAGAAAGTACATTGTCGTAATTTCGAGTCTGTCGCCTCTCCAATTCATAAGGAATTGGAGGATCCTCCAATTCCAATTCGATGGTCAAGATTACCCTAGTAACTCAAGCCCCAAAGTTCATATGGTATTTTACGGGGACCTAATTACTCCCCAAATATTTTTCTATTACATAAGCGTCTTCTCTCCCTATTTTTTTTGAACGGCAAAAAAAAATCATTAATCTTCGAAATTTATAAAAAAAATTCATTCAATTTTTTTGAACGTCATCCTCTTCCCGTTAAACCTGCCTTTGAGAAACTTTTTATATAGCTCATGAGGATTTTTTCAACCGATATCATATAGTTCATGAGGATTTTTTTACTAATATTATATCAATAATTTTTTTTATTTCAACATGGTTTTTTTGTTGATATTATCTTATTATGTAACTCACAAGATTTTTTTTTACTGATACTAATGTATTTTCATTTATGCTTTGCACTGTGTTGTGTGCTCATTAATGTCGTTCTTGTATGTAAAGAAAGTTGAAATTAAATTCAGTTATGGAAATTAGAAAGAAATTGTAAGAATAAGTAATTGAACGTAATATAATTTTTATAGAAAAAATATTTTAGAAGAATTGCAAAATGAGTCTTTGATTAACCCTGTGAATCTGATAATTCTTTGAACTTGTACCAATTATTAAAGTTACAAAATAAAATTTTACTAATGTTTGGAATTTGGTAAATTGGTGCATGAAATATAATAATTGGAGAATATTTTGGGAGTAATTGGATGCCCATAGAATACCACATGAGTTTTGGGCTGAAAATACTAGAGTAATCTTGACCATCGAATTGGAATTGGAGGATCCTCCAATTCCCTATGGATTAGACAGGAGTCGGACTCGTAATTTCTATCTTCCATTTAAAAAAAGTTACGGTTTTACGTTTTTTGAAGAGCCAAAAAGATTTACCTTGGGATTGTCACTTGCAGCCTGGGTCGATCTTGATCTTGATCTTATTTGAATCAATTCGTTAATATTATGAGTATGAATGTGTAGTAGTTAATTCAAAGAAAGATCTCCTTATTATTAGGATCCGGAGTACGTGTTCAAGAAAACCGACCTAACCGCTAAATCGATCCTTTCGATCAGGACAGAACTGTCATATTTGGTCATGTTCCTACGGTTCTTTAACATAGTAGTTTATTAAAGACTTTCTTAACAAATGAGACTCTGGGTCCACACTTCGTGAGATATACGGAGTATAAGACCATTAGGGTATGGTATTGATCATACTCTCCCCGTCCCTAAAAGATTATCAGTTTTTGATATTTGAACATCTTAGAAAATTATCTATATTTTTAAATTAATATCATTTTTTATACGCAATATCAATCTTTCTTGATAAATTTCACTTATTTTTATTAGACAAAAAATTTACATTCGTAGAGAACATCCTAAAGTATAAAAACATGGACAATGTTTTGAGATGTTCAAATAATTAATGAAAATAGAAAAAAATTTCGAGAATGGACAAAGTATAATTAATCTCATAGAATGACACATAACAATCATTTTGGCGTTTTCTCCTTTGTTGACTTCTTGCAAATCAAGAGTTTAGGTCTCGAAAGGGTACTTATTGCATTTCTCTTTGTTTCTTTTAGTCTTTGTAATCATTTTCAAAGATTAAACAAAAAAAATTCGCCGTTCAAAAAAAAAAATTTAACTATTAATCCCGTCAACAAACGGATTCAAGGCTCTTGAAAGTAACTGACTGCAGGCATAAATAGCCTTTGTAATCCTTCAAAGATTAATAAAATTTTTTCGCTGTTAAAAAAAGAAGAAGACTGCAGGCACAAGATGCCTGTATGAAATATGGCCAACTCTGATGGACCGGTTCATGTCCAAATATAACCTTTAAACAATATTAATATAGGGATCCTTATATTCGTTTACTAGATAAGACATACAGCACAAGACAAAATAGACAAAATAAGAAATAATATAGGTACAGTAATAGTAGATGTTTGCTTATTCAATTCATCAGTTAATTAATCATTTAAATGTTCTTTGTCCACTGCACCGTTTGTATAATTGCTACAGTCTGCCAGGTGATTATTGAGAACGAGAAAGTACTAATATATAATTAGACTCTGACTACGGAAACTGAGGAATAGAAGATTAAATATTGCCACTAATCTAATCAAATAAATTGTCAATATTATTCTCCACCTACTTCTCCATCTATTATTAATCTAATCAAAGAAGAGTGAAGAAGGAATATATGGGCACCATCAACACCTTTGAAATTTGTGAGCTTCGCCGAAATGTGGGGGTATTCAACTAAGTCCCACCTCTCCACGACTTGCGGAGGCTATCTTAATTAAAAATGGTATGAATTTGAGTGTTGCTTTGAATGTAGGACATGTTCTTATTAATTTGGATGCGGAGTTAATTATCCGAGGCTATTCCATGTCAAAAAATCTATCCTTTGATATCGCAGTTTTGGTACAAAATTGTTTAGCATTGAAGAATTAGTTTTAGTTGTGTGAATTTAGGTTTGTTAAACGTGATTGTAATAGGGTTGCACATGCTTGTGCAAAAAAAGTTCTTTCTTATAGTTTGTCTGGTCTGTGGACAACTACCTTGCCCCAATGAGGTTCCTCTCTCTCTCTCTCTTTGATGTTTAGGCGTTATTCCATCTCTCAGATTAATAAACTCTTCTCCCTTTTGTCAAAAAAAAAAAAAAAAACTAAGTCCCACCTCACAAATTCATTGTTTATTCAATAGAATTTCATTTTCTGTTTATCGTTGAGTTTAATACTTTCAGTATTTAGGGTTGTGATTTTCACACCTCTCTTTCTCATAAATACACTCTTTTTGTTCTCTTATGATGTAAATTTACAAAATTAACCTTTCATTTTTATATTCTTTCGTACTTGGAATCACAAAATTGTAAATTTAGCTCACAAGAAAAACACTACCCAAAAAGAAAATCAATTGTTGAACTTTTCAATTATGTCACCTAGTTTTATCAATCAATAGGAGAGATAATTTACATCATGAAGTACAAAGTTCAAACCCGGGGCACTACAACAATTATGAAAGTCCACGAGATAATTAAGCCCAACGACTTAACCAATATCATAAATAAGCCCATCATAGGAAAGAAACAAAGAAAGATAGGAAAAACCTATCTAAGAGTATCCGTAGTGGCCTAACAAAAATTGAATAGCCAAAAGTTATCACATCAGCTTTTGGTTATCTATTTAATTAAGGGATTGCAAAAGTTAGCAATATAGAGGCTCACAATAGCATAATTAACATTGGATACCTAAAACTTGTCACATCACATTTTCAAACTACTAAAAACTGTGAACATAGAAAATAATGTTTAAAAAATAATTTTCAAACTAATAAATTTATTATACTAAAAATACCAAAAAGTTTTTCAAAAACACTATTTTCAAAATAGTTTTTCCAAATCAAATTTAAAAAAAAAACAGTTTTCATTTTTGAATAGAAAAGAGTTTTAGAAAAAAAAAAGGGTCTTGAAATTGTTTTTTAAAATTTTTTTGAAAAGAAATCATTATTCAAAAAAAAAGTTTTTAAAAAAGTTTGTGTAAAAACAATTTTTTTTTAAAAAACAGTTTGTGTGTGAAAACAGTTTTTGAAAAAAAATGGTTTGTGTAAATATAGTTTTTGGAAAAACACTCTTTTTAAATTTAAAAACTATTTTTTTTAAAAAAAAACAGAGTTTAGAAAAACACTTGTTGTGTAGAAACAATGTTTAAAAACAAGTTTTACAGAAATAATTTTGAAATAATTTGAAATAATGATAGGGGTACTTTGAAATAATTTTTTGAAAACATTGTTTAGAGAGAGAGAGATGCAAAGAAAGAAAATATTTTTATGTAATGATAGGGGTACTTTGATTGAGAACATGTGAGATCCACTAAATTTGCTAATTGACAAAAGGCGGCTAGTTTTGATTATCCAATAGCCAAAAATTGATTAATTACTAAGAGATTGCTAAGTTTTATTATTCCAATGCGAGCAGTTTTTTGAACATATATTGTTAATCCTTGCAACATTTGAGTTTTAGTTATGCCACTACAGATGTTCTAAGAAAAGAACACCGACATATTGGTGGAAAGATTCAAACTCATGACCTCATAGTGAAATGTAAGAGTCCTGACAAACTGAACTAATCCCAATTGGTTAATTATGCCACTTCGAGGTATTGCAAAATCTGATCTAATCAATCGTAATCATTCGGTTAATATGTTGGTTAATCGAACACTGAAAATTTTATTGGCTAATCAAATCCTGTGTGAGGCAGTATGTAAACAATAAACTATGGGTACACACCAAATACTCATTGCGTGGTGTAGGACCCATCTCAGAGTCCCATAAAAATTATTAGAGCCGTTCAATTTAGTTAAAACGTATTTTAAAGAAATTTTGTAAAAAATGAGCTCAGTCAGAAATCAGTAAAGGTTTGATCAATTCTTTGCTCAATTTTTTTGACAAGAGATGAGTAAAAAATCGATAAAACTCTTATTGATATTCGAATGAGCAGTTTTTTATAGGGATCCGTAAAAACATTTTAAACAAATTGAGTGGCTCCGATCATTTGTGTGAACCCCGAAATGAATCTCACTCAATGCCATGTGCAAATGGTGTACCCATAGAAGGACTCACGTAGAAATGCTAATGCTAGGGGTACTGAAATAGAGGATAACGATAACATACAGACTGTATGAAGCCAACTTTGGGGCCCGCACGAATAATCTGAACCGCTCATTAGTGTTAAAATAAGTTTTTGAGTAGCCCATGCACTCAAACAGCTCAATTGGTTATCTAATCTTTCAAGTTTTCATTCAGAATTTGATAACCAAATGATCGAATCAATTTGCGCACACTTTGACTAAATCTAAAGCTTTGAAAGGAAACCTCGTAAAAATTAAACATGTGATCTCATAAAGAACAAACACTTATTCACTTTCTCGTGTCCACCTGGCCATCTTGGGTTAATACTACAAAAGTTTAATAAATGATTTCCACGCTTTTTTTTATTTAATAATTCACACTATAATTTTTGTTTTTATCCTCATGAAATTACATTTTTTTTTTGAATCTGTTAAAAAAGTGCATTAAAAAAAGAGCAATTTGTATTTTCGTGGGGATAAAAAAAAATGTAGATTATAAAAGAGAAATGATATTGGCACTCTAAAAATTGATACAGACACTCCAAAAAATAAATGAAAATGACTTTAGAGTTATACTAACTTTGAAGTGTCTGCATCAACTTTTGAGCCAATATCATTTCCCTTAAAAAAGGGTAGTTTGAAATCAACTCACAAAAAATTCACTTTTTGTGAATACAAAGAACCTGACGTGGACTATGAGATGAGACAGAAACGTGGTTCAACATTTTCAGAGTTGCAAATTAGTAAAATAATACTTATATCAGATTTTCGGTGAAAAAGACATGAAATCACCTAGACAGAGATGGACAGGAGAAGAAAAAAGCAGATTCGATTCGAGTCTAAGGCTCTCTAGGCACTAATTAACACCCAATAATGTAATCCGTTCTTAATCTTTACTCATCTCCCTGCTTTTTATCCCCCACAAAAATACAATCCATAACTTAGGATGCTTGTACAAACTTATGCTAATCATGATTAAATCTTGAATTACCATCTCACCGTCCATTAGGAGTCTAATAATTTAGGTCCGAGCAAAGCCTTGTATGAATAAGCTCTAGAAGAGTCAGCATGTTTCCAACGTCAAGTCTACAAGGGAGCAAACCTTTACGTCACATGTTCAATTTTCCTTAGCAAGAGTTCCTAGGGTGAAAAGGCTGTGTAAGGGACGGTAGTTGGTAAAGATCAGTCGGAGTGAAAAGGCTGTGTGAGGGACGGTAGCTGGTAAAGATTAGTCACATAAATAGAAACTAGCCTGGAACACCCTGTATTGCCAAAAAAAAAAAATTACGGGTTTTCTCCCTATATAATATTTCCAATTGGTCCAGCTACACTTAAACAAGGCAAGTTCTTAGATGAGAGAGAGAGAGGGAGGGAGGAGAGAGATGGAATATGGTGGGCATGGTTTCTTGGAGGAGTTAGTAGCAACAACCATACCAATTGAAATGAGTGATTTCGACACTAATAAATGGAATTTTGGTGGTTTTGATGAGAGCGCATTTCATGTACCTTCAAATTTCCCTCTCGAACCACTCGATCAAAGCCAAAACTGCTCAATCAACGAGTTCTACTTCCCATTTGGAGGAGACCCTTTTCAGTTCTCCGCTTCAGGGGTCACCGATACGCCGCCGTTTCCTACCCCAGATGACTGCTCAATGTCAATGGTGGAGAACGAGGAGAAGCCCCAAATGGAAAATGGGGTCCAAATGTTAGAGTTTCAAAGTCCTAATAATTGCAAATTGGAGCGAATCCAGTCGACCGAAGTGCCGATTTTCGACATGGGTTTGGGAGCAGAGAGGAAGAACAGAGTGAAGAAGGTGGATGGGCAGCCGTCAAAGAATCTAATGGCGGAGAGGCGGCGGAGGAAGCGGCTGAATGACCGGCTTTCTATGCTCCGGTCAGTTGTTCCTAAAATAAGCAAGGTAATAATACAAGCCAAATTTAAAGTATACCACATCATACGCCTTGTTTGGAACTTGAAGTACAGAAAAGAAAAGGAGATTTATTTTATTTTATTTTTTTTGAGAAAAGCTTAGAGGAAAATTCACTGCGCTTAATTCTCTGTTTTGTTATTAGTATTTTTTTTCTCTGTTTCCTCTCAAACCCTAATTTCTAAAGATGTGTTTGGATTATAGATTTATGGAGCGATTTATAAGGAAAATGAAAATGACAATTCTTTTTTTTTAGCTTTTCGCAGTTTTGTTTTTCTTTTAGTATGTCGGAATCAAGTTCTGACACTTCTTGAAAATCAAATAATTTATGACACTTTCTTTATAGCTTCTGGTTTTTGTATCGTAGCAGAGAGACTAGGAGTGTACTATTTATTAAGTGCAATATGGATGATGTGCAAAATGCCCCCCCAAGTGCAAAATCTTTAGGGTCACCACCCCACAAGAAATTAAGCTTGTGTGAAATAGAGCTTCAGTTTACACGAGTGTAACCACGCCAAAGTTGCAGTTGTGAAATTGGTTTTGATTACTGAAGAATATGGTATGGATTCAAGAACTTGAAAACACTTGTTCACTGTTTTCTCTCAAAATGGGTTCTCTCGCCCCAACTCAAATGTAAAACAAGCTTGATCAATGTCCGCTAACTAAAGAAATGTATGGAGAAAAGTTGAAATTGAGGTACTCATAGTAAATTTGAAATTCAGGTACTTCATTATGGAGACCGAGGGAAAAAAATTTCTGAAAGGTTCAACTTCTCTCTCTAACTGTACACCCTTTTCCCTTCCTTCACTGTACACCCTTTTCCCATCCTTCACCCTTTTCCCATCCTTCACCGTACACCCTTTTCCCAGCGGCTAGGGTTTGCTCTAAATTTGGGCTGGTAAACGAACAAATCTGTTCGAGTTCGAGCTTGTGTTAAAAAAAAAAGGGCTTATCCCCAAAATATACTCACCCAGGGGATAAACCTTTGGGAGACTATCCCTTGGTTTTGCTGCACGTAATGGCTTCACATACCATGCAGTGGTTAAATTCAGAGTATGCACCTGCCAGAAATTGAACCTTAGTGTCCAACCTTGGTATATTTTAACCTCAACTAAGCGGCCCCATCCTTGACCAACTGCACTACACCCCTGGGAGCGTTGTTGTAGAATTGTTTATTACGCAAACAAACCAAACTTAAACAACTCAACTTCCCAAAGCCAGACCGGTCCACAATTACCGATGGGTCTGGAAAACTATACCGGTATAGTCACTGGAATGAAAAAACCAGCCGGGAGAAAGGCGAAAAAAAAAGGCCTAACCAACTCAACTCTCCGAAACCACGGCTCCCTTTATTAGTCATACCGTTGGCTACCGTTCACCTGACCACCACTCATTGCCTCCACCGCTCCGATCTCAAATGTAGACACTGAAAAAACACCTCAGATGGGGACCGCCATGGGAGACCAGACCATTAGGTCCAGAATACGCATGCCTTCGATCTGAATCGTAGACACTGAAAAACGCCTTAGACGGGGACTGCCATGGGAGACCAAACCATCGGGTCCAAAATACGCACACATGGAAAACACAAACGAAAAGGGGGAAAATTGGGAGAGAGAACACGACGGAGGGTAGGTCTAAGAGATGAGGTATAGGAATTTGAATGACTCTTGTCATTCAACATTGAACTATATCCTTAATGATGCCATTCTTCATCTTTCTGAAACTACCAATAGTTTTTCTATACATGATCTTTTAAAACCGTTAGGTAGGGAATATCATTTTAGTTCTCGAAACTATCATCTCAAATAGTATTTGATAAGACATCATTTTTTCGATAAGCAATGTTGAATGAATCCATAGTACTTATGGACATTCAACGAAATTTGCCGCCTAGATCTTTCATGCCAAAGTGCCTTGCGCGAAAAATTCAATTCAAAATAAGTTTCCATAAAAATTTGGTCGTGGGTTACCCCCGAAACATCGGTCAATATTTTGAGCAATATTTTATTGACTTCATTATGGATATATGATATATGTCACCATAAACCAGTAGAAAAGGGGAAAAAAAATATTTATACTCCTTAGAAAGGATCGTTGATTTTGTTGTCTCAATGTTCGGCAATAATCCAATAGTCTATACAACTTAAAATCCTATTAGTTTGGAGAAGTCAAAGCAATGATTGAGACAACAAAATCAATGATTCCTTCTAAGGAGTATAAACATTATTTTTTCTCCTTTTCCATTGGTTTATGGTGACATATATCCAGGATGAAATCAATGAAATATTGCTCAAAATCTTGACCGATGTTTTGTGGGTAACCCACAACCATTTTTTCAAGAAAACTTTTTTTGAATTGGATTTTTCGGGCAAAGCACTTTGGCAAAAAAAATATAGGTGGTAAGTTTCGTTGAATGTCCATAAGTACTATGGATTCATTCAACACTGCTTCTCAAAAAAAGGATGTCTTGTCAAAATACTGTTGGAGAAGATAGTTTCGAGAACTATAATCATATTCCCTACCTAACGGTTTTAGAAAATTATGCATAGAAAAACTATTGGTAGCTTTAGAAAGATGGAGAATTGCATCATTAAGGACATAGTTCAACGCTGAATGACAAAAGTCATTCAAATTTCTATACCTCATCTCCTAGATCTACCCTCCGTCGTGTTCCCTCTCCTGTTCTTTCCCCCTTTTCGTCTGCGTTTCCATGTGTGCGTTATCTGGACCCGATGGTCTGGTTTCCCATGGCAGTCCTCGTCTGAGGTGTTTTCCAGCATTTATGGTTCAGATTGGAGTAGTGGAGGCAGCAAGTGGTGGCCGACGGTATGGCTAATAATATAACAAAGGGAGTTGATGTTTTGGGAAGTTGAGGTTTTTTGGCTGTTTTTTTCCGACTGTCTGCCAACCGGTTTTCCCAGTCCGGTGACTATACTAATCATGTTTCCCTAGATTCGTCGGTGATGGTGGTGGGAAAATAAGTTTGTTTGGTTTTGGTTTTTTTCGAAAGTGGTATCCAATGCCTCGTTGTGGTCACATGGGTTCGATGGCTTCTTTCCCGCGTGCCAGAGCTTGACGTGACTGTGGGGCTCGCACCGAAGTGGCGTCAAGTTGCTCATGTTAGTGTGGATTCATCCGTCAGCGTTTTGCTCGTAGGTGTTTTTTGCCCACTGGCGATTGGCTTTATGGGTAGCATATCCATGGTAGATTTCATCTTGTGTTTACTTCGGGTTTGAGCTATTTTCCCTTGGGATTTCTACTATCATTTTGAAGATAGGTTCTACATGTAGCGATCTAGTTGTTGGCCTACTTTGGTAGATGGTGCCATTGAGCCTGCTAATTTTTGCATGTGCTCGCGTCTAGATTTTGATAGTTTTAATTTACTTTTGGATTTGTGATGAAATCTATAATACCTTTGGGCATTGATATGAAATGATATTGCCTTTTGTCAAAAAAAATTTTTTATTGAGACTGAGTTGATTTTACTAAATGAATTACATTGACAGATGGACAGGACATCTATACTTGGAGACACAATAGATTACATGAAAGAGCTCCTTGACAGAATCAACAATTTGCAAGAGGAAATCCATGAAGTGGATACTTCAAATCAGTTCAACTTAATGAGCATTTTCAAGGATGTGAAGCCTAATGAAGTCCTAATTAGAAATTCACCCAAGGTATAATAGTCTGCACTAATTGAATAATCATTACAAAATGGGTTTGGATTCCCTCCCATCCAAATTTTGATTGGATGGAATAATCCAAATTTGAACCATACACTGGTATTAATTGAACCACTAATCGCAGTAATGGACAATTTAGATTTGGACTCTCCCATCTAGTCCAAATTAAGGAGTGAAAAAAACCCGTGGGATTGGCAAAAACCAAGTTTGTGTTGCGTTTCTAAATTGCAGTTTCCTTGGCAGTTTGATGTGGAAAGGAGAAATATGGATACCCGGATTGAGATATCTTGTGTTGGGAAACCCGGATTGCTCCTATCAACTGTCTCTACTTTAGAAGCATTAGGGCTTGAGATTCAACAATGTGTGATTAGCTGTTTCAATGAGTTTGCAATGCAGGCCACTTGCTCCGAGGTACAAACTATTGCTTTGGTTGTAATTTGTTTTTCTTGAAATTTGGCCTGGTAAATGAGCAGATCTGCTCGAGTTCAAGCTTGTGTTCGCTTGTTAGAAAACTTGTTAGAGATTGGTTTATTACGTAAGCAAACCAAGCATGAACACTTTTCAAATCTCGTTAAGCTATCAGACTGAGTTTTGAACAAGCTGCTACTGGGCTCGTTCAAGCTATGATCATGTATAAAAATTCAACTTACTCGAGATTGACTTATGATCGGCTCTAGTAAAGCTCATTGGAGACTGCTCAAGCCTCATAAACAATCTCAGTTTGTTTGAAGCTCGTACACTTTACCAACCAAGCTTAATTGAACTGTTTCTTGATCGGCTCTATTAAAGCTCGTTGGAGAGTCGGACTCTACTTAAGCCTCATACACAATCTCAGTTCGAACATATTTTTGAAGCTCGTACACTTTACAAACCAAGCTTGAACTATTTTTTATTCTGCTCGTTCATCAGCCCTATTTAAAATGCCAATATTGAGAAGAATATATTGCTGTCTATCTCCCTAACGTTGCCTTGTATCAAATTTTTTTACTATTGTGACAGGAATTGAAGCAGAGGGCAATATTAAGTTCAGAGGACATAAAGGAGGCATTATTTAGAAATGCAGGATATGGAGGAAGGTGTCTTTAGAGTTGCAAATTTGGATAGGATGATAAATGGATAATGGAAAAGCTTATGGTGGAATCACATGTATGGGGTTGGATTCTGTCTGGGTCTCTTGTAGTTTTAGGAGAGCTTTGCCTAATAAAATAATAAGTATCAAAGCCATTTCAAGAAACTGTTTTATGTATTAATGTGACATTAATGTGCACTTGCTTTCTAGTGCAATGTTTCTTTGTTTCTACACTTGGATTTTTTTTCTTTCTTTCTTTTTTCTAAGATGGAATTCATGGGGAGTATTTTGGCATTCTACGAGACACAAATGAAAAATGTGCCTTTGTAGTAGGGCTGCAAACAAACCAAATTGCTTGTTAATAGTTGGAGGCTTGACTTGTTTAGTAACCGAACTGAACTCAAATTTAGGCTCGTTTTAGTAAACGAACCGAGCTCAACACTCTAAAGCTCACTCATCTGTATTACTGTATATATAGGCTCAACTCGTTTGTCGACGATCGTTTTGTAAATGAATGGGCTCGGCTCATTAAGGGCTAGGCTCTTTTGCACCTCTATTTTCAAGTCAAAACTCAAAAGACAAATGTGCCCTCTCAAAAAGTTTTTTCTGAGGAATGGTTTTTATATTTCTATCCTTGCCCTTCCCAATGAGATCTAACATCCAATCTAGCAAATGTTAGATTTCCTGATAATTAAAATGTACTGTATTTTCTGAAAGTATTTTCAGGGTTGAATGGACTTGTTGTTATGGACTTAATGTTCAAAAAATAAATGTGGCCCTGCTATTTAAATCATCATAATCCTTAAATTAATTTTTCTTTAAATTTTTTTTCCTATCACAGTAACACGTTTTGGACAAGTAAATAATCCCATTCTCTCTATCTTTGTCATACAAGTACTGTCTGGAGTTTCTTCACAAACATGTTCATGAATCATGAAACAAATCATTATTAGTCCGGTAATCAAAGTGAGTTAGAATAACATAAGGGAATGTTATGTTACCTCATTTTTTAAATTTTATTATTATGTTTCTTGTTTAAAATAGGCCATAATATTCATGTTTCCATGGGTCAGTTGATTGATCAAAGCAGATATGGAACATTATTAGAACTCTATCCAGTGGTGTGTGGCTATTTATTGTAACAACTCTAACACTGTCCAATTGCATCAGTTTCGGAGCCATGATGGAAATTCGAGATCGGTACTGTTTGATAAGAGTCTTCTTTTGTTCTTGCATGTTATCAAACGTGAAGAGAAAAATTATGCGTATACATATTGATGTATTAGCTTCCGTCGTGGATAGTGACAATATTGATGTATTAGCTTCCGTCATGGATAGTGACAATTAACTTATTTTTTAAAAAAAAATCTGTATTTAAATTGTATTCCAGCAAATCAATCCAACTATAGCTTTATCTATTCTCAAAGGACTATTAAGCACTATGCAGTCGCCACCACGAAAAGAGTTTGTGCATGTTATAACCGCAATACAACTTACTACTTAGGATGTCCATTTAATACCGTGCTACATGGGTTATTGCCAGTATCGCAGTAATACAAAACTACAGAATTCCGGTGTTTTGTAGAGAGGCTGTTAGTAAGGTAAATATATAGGACTCTTACTGGCCGGCCCTCTTTTGTCAAGGGCTGTCCATCCAAGGTTAGTAACGTACATATATAGGGCTCTTACCGGCCGGCCTTCTTTTGTCAATGGCTGTCCATCCAAGCCCACTTCATGTCAAGCGCATTCCGTACAAGTGCCGTTTTAATTTAATTTAAGTATCCAAAATACCCCAGCCTCATCTAGAATCCTCGCAAACGTTGCTGCCTCGTCCCTCAATTTTGTGACCCCGTGCTCTCGCACACCTCCAGAGCAAGGATGGAGTCAGGAAGAGGCCAGTAGGGGCAATCGGCCCCTGCAAGAAGGAAAAAAAAACTATTATTATATGTAAAAAAATAATTCTTATGAAAGTATATAGGCTCGGTCCTGTGTAGAATTTTGGAAAAAAAAATTATAATAGTAACTTTTGAAATACGAGGATACCAACATTAATTACTAAATACTAAGGGTTAAAATATAACAAAACATAAAACTAGAGGGTTAATATTGTGAATATTCAATTAATAAACTTCCACCTTAGATGAGTTGAGTGTTTTACAGTTTTTTTTTTTTTTATCCTAAAATCTCAATGGCACACCAACAACCCCCCTGGCACAAACATCTCCAATTGTTAAGCCCTTGTTTGGTTTGGGGTTTGAAAAAATTTTTCCAAAACCAAATCCACTCATTACCTATAATTTTAATTATTATTTTCATTTCTCTCTCCACTTATTATCCCTATATCCAATCATTAATCTTATTTCTCTCTCTATCTCTCTCCACTCATTACCTATATCCCCAATTATTACCCTATTTTCACTTTTCACTCATTACCCAAAAATCAAACCCAAAAATTTTCTAAACCCACAACCGAACAAAGCCTAAGACTTCAAAGGCAATTTCAAAAAATAGCAACGGAGAATAAGAGATTTTGGAAACCCTAAGTAATTTTGGTAAAATCTAAGTTGTAGGTATGTCTTTCTCCAATTGTTGTTCTAGACTTCTAATTCTTTATTTTTTGACTGGTAAAATCAAGTAATATGAAAGCTCATGTACCGAATTTGTCCAGTTGTGATGAATGAAAAAAAAAGATGAACAATAAAGAAAAACAAGACACATACATCAAGATTGATCTCATTAGTTAAACCGATTTATTCATTTACGTTATTTTGAGTTTTAATGTATTTACGTTATTATGCATGTACATTTATATTTTTTTCTCGCATTTATATTTTTTTGGGGACCAGCTGCTGATGTCGATTACCGTTTTGGAGGTAGGGACCGTACTCGGTGGCGGAGAGGTGTATCTTGATGTCGTCGAGGTTTTGCACTGGCAGAGGTGGTTGTAATCGGCGGCGGTGAGCAAGCCAGATCTGTAACCCCGGCCCTGAAAAGAGGAACTTCTGGGGTCCATGTTTTTCTTTTTCTAATTCTCTTCAACCTTGATGCCATGAGCAAGCTACCGAGCCAGATATGTTTATACGTGTTCAAACTGTTAGTGCAATACAACTATTCTTGTTTTGTTATGCAACATTTTGATTTACAACTATACAAACTGTGTATATTGGGTGTGAACTGTATCTTTTTCAAACGCATGGATGTTTTATTTGGGTGCGAATTGTGTATCTTTTTAAAGATGTGAATTTTACGGGTGTGAATAGTGCAAATGAGTGTGAATTTTAGGAGTGTAAATTCTTACAGAGGGGTGGGTGTGAATTCTGCAAAAGGATGTAAATTTGGGAGGTGTGAATTTTGCAAATGAGCGTGAATTTTGTGGGGTGTGAATTCTGTGGGAGATGAATTCTTGAAAATGGGTGGTAATTCGAGGGTGTGAATTCTGTAAACTGGTGAAAATTTTAGAAGGTATGAATTTTGGAGGGATGTGAATTCTTAGAGCAAGAATTCTTCAAAGGAGTGTAAATTCTAGGAGTGTAAAAAGTGACCAGGGCAAAATAGTAAAAACATCTTGAAAAAGTAGTCTAGATAGGATAGCAAAAAAAAAAAAAGGATTTGGAGGGGATAAGAGGCAAAAAAATGGGACCGGCTGGTAATTTCCCGACCAAAAATTCTAATAGTAGGAACAATTTGCAGAGAACCACGCAGGGACAAATGCGTTTGGCCCCATTTCGGGTCCCGAAAAAATCTTGAAAAATATTCATAAATTTTTTAATATTATTTTATGGGGCCTTGTAAAAAATCAGCTCCAGCGAATATCGGAAAGTATTTCTTTTGGATTCGTAGGGGCGAACACGGTCAAACGCGTTTGTCCCTGCAAATCGTCACTGCGCATAGCAAAACTCTTTCCCGACATATTAATCTCTCAAATTTCAGGTTCGGGTTCTAGATCTGGATGGGATCGAGAGGGATGAACGAGTCCGGTATTAGAGGGGGATACCTATTGGGCCAGAAGCCCATTCCTTCTGCCTGCAGGGAACAAGACTTTAAGCTGGGCCTGTATTGGGTTCATGAAATCGGCTTCCACGTAACTTATCTTTTTTACCGAGGTTTAGGCTCGGCCCCTTGGGTGTTTCATCTCATATTCTATCGGATGCTTGATGTACCACTATCGAGTTTAATAAAATTTCTCTTTTGCTGAGGAAAAAAAAAAAACCATATCTTTTACACCAGCAGTAGTCCGCAACTAATTACGGTGATAAATGGTCTTTATTAACGGGTTCTGAGATCATTCTTGGGCTTCAAACTACGCAGACCACAGAATAAGGCACAAGATTATGATCCAAGTTTTTGCCCAAGTCTAGTCAAATTCTGGGCTTTAAAGAATAAGAGGGCTACTAGATTTTTTGAAAAGAAAGTCCACGCACAGCGGCACACAACTGTAAAACATGGCTCCGGATATTAGTGTGTCCAACTCTGTTTGATGCAAGTGCACGCATGTGCATCGAAGGGTCTCAAACACAATTGTGTTTTAATATGTATTTTAAAATTGTGTGCGTAACATTGCTCGATATTTTTGGGGTGAGAAAAAGGCCTACTAGATGGAGTATTGGAGTTGCTATTTAGATGTTGAGTAATAGAAAAAGCCCAAGGCTAACTGAGGTATAGAGATCAACATTTCTAGCATGTGACCAAAAAAAAGAAAATTCAGCACTTCTAAACATCTCTATTGGCCAAAGGGCTTGTAGCTCAATTATAGTATTTCATAGTCCCTCCCTTGTGGGAGGCCAGGTTCGAGTCCCGTCAGGGGCGTTTGAGATTCAAGGCTATAGAGTATAGACAGCATTTGAAGTCTCTGTAGACTAACTTACTAATTACCCCTCTAACCCTCGCTGATGCATCCCGCTTGGCAAAAAAACCATCTATGGAGAGACCGGAGACAGGTTCCAGCAGGTGTGCATACAAGCCAAGCTATACCTAGTCATTTGAGAATTTGATTAAATGTTAATTTTGTCTAAACTAGTACTCCCTCCGTCTCTTTTTTAAGTATCCAATTTCATACCTCAAACTCATTAAGAAGACATTATCATTATACCTTTCACATCAACTTTTACCTTTACTTTCTCTACTTATCTTCTATGGAGATATCAGAGCATCTTCAACTTTGACCCATTTTAAGACCCAAATTTAAATTTTGGGCAAAATCCACAAAAAACTCTCTCCAATCTTTGACCCAAACCCTTTCCCATTTTGGGTTTTACCCATTTCTTTCCCCAAATTTGAGACAACCCAAGTGTCTCCCCATTTTTTCCCCAATATTCTAGCTAATGGCTCTTTTTTCTTTTCAACGGCTCATTCCATGCCATTCTGAGAGCATGGCATCTCTCACGCCATGGCTTTTCCAAACTTGGATACTTGTTACTCTCTCTCTCTCCCCTTGGATATCTAAATGCTAGAGTCTCAATGATCTCTCCCTATTCTCTCTAGAAGAATCTTGAAGCTGGTTGCAGAATAAGAATCGCGTCGTTGAGGAGAGATGTGTGCTACCCTTTTGGCCCAAATCGTTGGGGGAAACAAAAATGGAGGGAAATAGTCTTGAAAGCATAAAAGGACAAAATATTTGGGTTAGGGATCATTTTGCCATTGGAGTGAACCTGACCCAAAATGAGTTTTTACCTAAATTTTTATCCAAATTTGGGTAAAAATTTAGGTCAAGGTTGGTGATGCTCTCATCATTACACTTTTACTCACTAACTTTTCAAAATAAAATATACTTTTAGGGGTCAAATAGAAAATGCACAAACTTTTATCCAATAATTTTACAAAATTGACACTTTAAGGGACTTCGGGTTGGTGCTATGCAGTAAGGTGCACAACATCATGCTACGCACCTCCGAATTATCGGATCGTGCATCCGACGGCTCAAATCTCATCTCGTCAATCAATGATCGAGAGCCGTAATTACTAGTGATTGTAGTTCAATTACATTGCTAAAATTCCAAACTACTAGATACCTAACCCTTTTGTGTGACAAGTAGTCCAACAAATGCGTAATCCAAACCATCATCAATTTCTACATTTAAAGACCAAAACATGATTCTAGCTCACAAGTTTTGTAATTCAGTTATGTTCTCGAACATGGAAATCGAAACGAAAGCCCATGGGGTACGTACGTTATTCAACAAACTTTTGTTTCTCATGCGTCATATATATTAAGCTTCACAATTTTGCAATCAAACAAGGACTGACGTACGTTAGTAAATTAGGTCTTGAATTATAACACGTTCCTTGTGTTTGGAAAGTGGAACTACGGTTTTTTTTTTCCCTCCGACGGTCTGGGGTGTTCAAGTCAGTTTATGTGCCACCTTGACAAAATCACCTTTTTGATCTGATCAAATTCATGTCATCTACACCGGAATTATGAAATTCGTAAGAGATTAATTTCTTGGGATTTGACCCGAAGAATGATACCCTAATTAATTATGCTAGTAGCAAACCTACAACGAACCGGACTAACCCGTGGGGCTAGTAGGACTACAAGGTAGTTGCTAGGGCTAATGATTTTGAAAATGACCCTAACCTAAGTTTTGGAGATTAACTTTGAAGAAATTAAAGATAAGAAAAGACAAGACCAGACATATTTCATAGCTGACATTAGCTGTCATATATAACACTCTGGGATAAGTCAGTGGCCATTTTTCCACCATCATTTTTCATCGGATACCTTCGTCTTTATTTTTGGTTGATGATCGCATCATGAATGGACAATGAACAGTTGACCACAAGGAGAGAGAGAAATTCCATTCAAAAAAAACCTGACAAAAGGAAAAAAGTGATGAAATGTACTTACATATAGCAATGTCTCACGATAGCAAAGCGGAACGTTAAATGATAATGGTGTTATCGAACAAACTGCACTGCTTCAAATTTTTAGTACTGCTCTATGCGCTCGGTAAGATTGATAGTTGTGGTTAATTTGAAACTTTTAAAGAATATATACAGGAGTAAAATCAGATATCTCTCTCGTTCATAAAATAAA
>BPLS01000197.1:1401117-1414581 GCA_019656275.1 Rhododendron kiyosumense | reverse complement strand
GTTTAGGCATTTTTATATGGTTTTAGGGTGTACTTTCATTTTATAAAGTTTTAGTGGTTTAGGCACTTTCATAGAATTTAGGATTTTAGGCAGTTAATTAATTAATTTCATAGGGTACCCTAGAGTTTAGGTTGTGTGGACTTGTGGCTTTACAAAATTATTAGGTGAACTTGTGGACTTATGAAATGTCTATAGTGGATCTATCACTAAATCTCCCTAGTTATTATTGGATTCAAGAATAATTAACTACAGTAGAGAATTACAGATTTTCCTACTAAACTCAATAATCCCGCCGGCCACCGCTACATTTTTCATTCATACTTTTTAATTATATATAATAACTAGTTTTCTAGTGCTTCAACATTTTTGTCTCACAAAAATACCTAAATGAGTAGCCCAAATCTATTGTTAATGACTTATTTAGGTGTTTTTTTTTTTTCATAAAAATACCCAAATAACTACTTTTCTGATTTTCTATTTTGTATACGTCTCTACTACCACTAAATAAAAATTCTGGGTCCGTCCTGACTCTCCTAACCAAACAAAACAAAACAAAAAAAAAAAAATTGATCCTAGCTTGATGTAGTCAAACACGTTATGGGGTTTGGTCAGTATAACCATATTCTATGAATATTGTGAGAAGATGCCTTCTTCCTTCATTATATTATTACCAACTGATAACACCTAACAGCAGATAATATTATATGCATTTTGTTGACTTAATCATTAGGCGATTTATTAATTTATCTATAAAAGCCCATTGAAGGTTTATTATTATTTTTTTTTTTGCTTTTCAAAAAACCATACTTGTAAGAAAAATTAATTACGTACGTATTGTTTTGAATTTGTCTCAAAAAACTTGCGATATATATACGCATGGACGGAATCAGAATTTTACCCTAGCAGTGGCGAAATATATACTAAAAAAATAAAAAGATGTATTACAATATTAATAATTATAGACTCCTGAAAAAATTAAAATAACATAACATAACAAAAACTATAGTAAATGATATTTGTCATTTACACATGGAGTATGAAAAAAGACTAACTTTAATTTTGGGTATCGATAATGTCACTCTCCAAATTTATAATGTCACTCCCCAGATCCTTATATGGATTTCCCAAATTGATAACCGCACCCCTTTTTAGGAATGACATTATAAATTTGGGAAGTGGCATTATAATTAAATTCCCTTAATTTTTTAGGTTAAGTTCATTTAGGATTAGAGTGTGAAGTTTTTTTTTCTTAATTACACATCATCATTTATATTATTTCACTTTGGCCCATTGAATTTAGTTTTGGAATACTTTTTTAAGTCTTCTTTCTTGAAAAAAAAAATAGAAGATTTATGACTAGTATATAATAAAAAATAAGAAAAAAAACCTAGAAGTAGCGAGACTATATAAGTTGGGGATAAAAAAAAATTCACATATAATAATTACATTTTCTAAAATTATTATCGTGACGGCCATCGCTACTAAACCCCCCTGATTCTATCCTTGTATATACATACATGCATATGTTGTATGTTTGAGGTTTCGATAAGGAACAAGATGGATATGACATAGTTATTTTTTATTTTTTTTATACTTAGGTGATCGGGTCAGCTTATACGCACACCTCAACAGGATATGATTATACAATTCAGTCCATCCACATCACCGTATATATGGAAAAAAAAAGTTCTGCCATTTTTTCCCGAAATCTCATGTTTGGAGTCACTTTGGAGCGAAACTTTTGGTCCAAGTCCAAATGTCCTATGGAAGATCCATAATTTTAGCCCTCCATACCCTCTATATACTATTATTTTGTGAGTCTAATTTTGGGTTTATAACCGTGATCTGAATTGTTTATCTCGTAGAGTAGGGAAATTTTTTTTTATATCCTCTCGACTTTGATAAAAAATTCAGTCATTCACCTTTTAATTTCGGCATAAAAATACTTCGACTTTTCAATTTTTTTCAATGTCTTCCTTTAGAAAGAATTAGTTTTCTTTGAGTTTTGCTATAAGGACCGACGGCCGCGCCGGGCCGTCTCCGGCCACCGGACGGCTGATTCGAGCCGTCTAAAAATTCTAAAAAAGAAAACGAGGGGGTTAACGAGGGAATCAACGGCATCCGATGTGTGTAGGGTGCTTGATCCAAACACCCTATTTTTCGTGTATATATGTATATATCTCTAAAGAATGACATTGAAAACAATTGGAAAGTCGAAGTATTGTTTTGCCGAAATTAAAAGGTGAATGACTAAAATGAATTTTGGATCAAAATCGAAAGGATGTAAGAGAAATTTTCTACATAGAATATAAAAAGATTAATGTACGCCTCCAAAATCTCAGTTTAGCGAGATTTCAGTAGACATATAAACAAATTATACGATATTTTTTGATATAAGTACTATGCAACTTATTTACCAATTTATAAATATAAATTTAAGTTGTCGTTTTTCTCACCGCTAACATGTTCTTAATTGTGTGTCTTGCAAGGTGAATGGTTCGGATAAAATTTGCAGACGCCCATAGAGGTGTACGCAAAAACTGAGTGCAAAGAGGAGCTCATCGATCCGGTCCAACCGAAAGTATTTGAAGGATAAGGACGAGAAGGTTTGGAGGGTGAGAAAAGTGGGGTCCATTTCCATTTCTTATCCTTTTTGATACAAAGTCCATTCCCATTTCTATACTGGTGGGACTTTGGACTGAAGTTGATCATCAGGAGGGACCCAACAGTAATCAACCTTGGTTTCTAGCATAATCAGAATAAGTCTCCATTATTGGAATGTCATGTGACCCCAACCTCCCCCAGGTCAGGTCTGGCGTTGTAACCACTGACCTAGACCTAGCTAGCTAGTGACCTCTTCTTTCTTTTGTTTTATGATTCTGTTGGGTCCAAACTAGTCTTTGAAATTATGACCAAACACCAAGAATTCAATTGAATGTTCTCGATCTGTCTCTACCACTCCCTCCGTTTCACAATGACAGTTACATTCTCTCTCTTACCTTTTTTCAAATAAAAACTTTCATGCATAATTTTTCAAATTTTTTCGCACCGTATTAAAGATCTCGATTAGTACTTTAATTTGGTATGAAAAAATTCAAAAAATTATACGCGGAAGAAGTTGATTTTTTTTTTTGAACAATGACACGACTTTTCATGGTGGACTCTTAATATAGAACGGAGAGAGTAATAATAATAAGAAGAAAAAGAAAGATCGCAAATGCCCCACCTTGTAGTTGACATAGTTTGTTCTTTGAAAAATCGAGACCGTTCTGATTAGTTTTCACTTATTTTTTCGAATCGGATGATCTTTATAAATCTTTTTTGTTACTCTACAACCAACATTTGCTAGGTACTATACTAAATAAGCAAATAACGCTAATTGAAGTACAGATTAATAAGAAAAGAAAAAAAAAATCTATTCCCCCAAAAAACCTTCCTTACAAAATAAAAAAAAAAGAAAAAAGAAAAGCATTCTAATGAAGGATGACCTACAAGGTCAAGATAGGTTGACCAATAGCAACGTGATGCCACGTGGAGGCAAGAACATGGGCGTTTGCTACATGGGCGTTTGCTACATGGACATTGCAGGTGGTATGTTAGTGTCACGATTTGTTTCAATTTGACGTACATTAATTAGAATTTGATTGATTAAATTAAGAAGGATTATATTCAACGAAAATATTAAATGAAATTATTGATTTTGTCACCTCTTTTCTACCTGGTGCACCCTATGAACAATATGCCCATAATGGACCAAAAAATGCACCAACTGCATTGTGCAGTCCACTTACGAATAATGCTCAGATTATGTGCGCAGGACGCGAAAATAGACTTCACGTGTTGATCTATGCATCATTTGTACAACCCGTGGGTACGTACGACGTACCCATAAACGGGATTGAATACAAAAAGTGTGAAAATCACGACGGATCGAGCCGTAGTTTTAATGTTGGTGATACCTACTTTATAATAATCACAAGTGTGTCCCCACCCTGGAAAGAAATAGGAAGATGCCCACCTACTTCAAAGTGGGCCGCACCTTAATTATTTAATTCGGACTTCTACCCTTTATTTGGCAATTATTATACGTACCCTTATCTGCCCAACAATTACTCAACAGTTTTGACCATGGAGATCGAGTTACTGCCGCTCGTGTCCCTTCTCTACTCTTTTCGCTTCTCGCCAAATCTCTCAATCCATGGGGGTTGTTACGATGGAAAGGGCATCGGTAACTATGAGCATATTTTTGGTCGAACTTTGGTAATAAAGCGATGAAACTAGAATTGCTAAAATCATGAATATATAGGTAAAAGTAGTAAAGGTTAATGAAAGAAATCATTAAAAGAATGGACACCAATTATGCATTTACACAAAAAGAATGGACACCAACTGTGTCTGTGTAAATGCATGATATATGTATATCTAGTAGCAGTAGTAGGAGGGTTTTGTGCACTCTCCAAGACTCTCACAATGCTTTTCTTTTCTTATTGTATTGATTTTATTTTTTTTATCTTTGTGATTAATAAAAAAAATTGCCTATAAAAAAAAAAAAAAAACCTATGCATCAACATAGGTGTCATCAGACATACATGAATCCACAATAATAACTACTCAGTTATTAATTCAAAAGAATATTAATCATAATCGAGTTTTCTTCATCTTATTTCAACTAGAAGCCAACAGAGTTAAGTTCTCATTCACTTCTAAGAATTGTATAGAGCTCAAATAAATTGTTCTAAAATTAACATATTTTTAAGTAAACGGATTGGTTGATTTGAAAAATCATTCGCGATAGAGGGGGACTAATTTAGAGGATTATACACAACTAGTAAAAATGCGACTGAAATTTGCGTAAGAAAGAATAAATAACGAACTCCCCAACAAATTCATTTATGACTAATATATTTCCCTAAACAAACCCATGAGTTAAGGATATTCCCCACGTAGAAGATACAAGAAAATTAAGTTGTTTGATTTAATGGAACAAAATTCCACCTCCCAAATTGAGTGTAAACGGAGGATCACAAGGGACAAGGTTCAAATTAAAGATTCCTCCTACACGAGATGAAAAAGTCTCAACAAACATGGTTAGAGATAAGAAATCCACACACACCTTTCCATCCGATATAATTTGGTGCAATTGGTATCTGGTAATGATTTTCTACACAGTTTTCAAAACAACTTAGTCATCATTTATCTACTATCTTATTAGAACTTTTCACGCTTCTGTTTCAAATATATTACAAGACAAAAAACAAAGAAGATGCCCTACACAGAGTTGGCCCAATCATCGATGTTGGACGGTCAAATATTTAGTCACGCTTGAACTTGAGAGGGCGACCTCTTATTGATGTGATAGTAAATAACCCCAAAAGATGCAGATTTTTTTCATCCTCATACAAGGCATTCGATTAAAATAAGAGGTGAAAGGATAGTAAACCTAGACTTTAGGGGGGGAAAGTGGCAATCCTCCTAAACTATGACGACTTGTGTGTAAATGTAATGCTTAAAAGTGGCTTTGCATTGGCCTAACTTCATTAAACTAATGATTAGGTAAAGATTGGTTGGTGATTTATCAAAGTCCTAAAGCCTTAAGGAGGGGGATTTTTAACGACTTTAATTTGACAAGAAGTGTTGTTCCAGAAGTCGCGGGTTTCAACAGGCGTCACGCGGAGGTAATTACTGTGCGTACAGACTGTATGAACGTGCATAGATGGATGTGTGGAGCCCATTTTGAGATTTTTTTTAAAGAAAAAACTAACCGTTAACGTAATTCTAACATTGCTTTTCAAGTTACGCGGAAAAAAAAAAAAAAATAGCTCCATTGGATAGCTGTAAAGTCCTCGATCGAATTCTCAATTTTTTCTCCAATAGTTATTCTGAATTCAAGATCTTTCAATTTCTAAATAAAAATTTAAAAGATTTGGTCAATAACTGATAGCTAGATAACTATTCAGTTTGAGTTTTTTTTTTTCCCAATGCCGCTCGAAAAATTACTTAAAAATTAATGAATGATTGGGATCATTTTTTTAAATGCTGGAGAGGCGGAGAGGATCCCACACTGCCACACTCCCATGCCGTTCAATAAAAAAAAAAAAAAAAGGAAAGAGATAACGGCGTTATGACTTTTATCGATGGACCGGTCGCATGTGAGTGTCGTAATTATTGACTCTTGATTGACGATTAAAACCTTCGCAGGCTATGGATAAGTTTTGTCTTTTTCTTATCTAATTTATTAACTTACTATTTTTTTGTTAACTTTATTTTAGACCTCGCTCTGCTAAATTTCTTAGTTTTTTCCACTAAGAACTTTGAGTATTTTTTTTTATTTTGTCCTTATTCAATTTTTTTTTTCGAGTTTGTTAGTTTTGCGCCTCACTTTTTTATTTTTTTGATTCATCTAATCAAGACCAATCGAAAAAGTAAAAAATTGATTTTTACCGAAATATTTTGGGAAATAACTACTTTTCAGCAAAAAAGAAGTCGAAACTGGATATTTCCAAAAATATTAAGTTAAGGGTAAAAAAAAATTATTTTTCCGATTTCTCTCATCGAGATGAATCAATAATCCACAAAATTTTGGCGCAAAACTAACGAATGCAATTTGTTTTTTAAAAAAGGACAAAACCTCCAAAAAGTGTTAAAAGTTAAGCGGAACGAGGTCTTTTTTTTGTACGAGATTGGTCATTCTCTCACAAAACATCACATTTAATTCAAAAAATAAGTACTTATTTCAATTAATAGAACACACACCATGTTCCGTTAAGGGTTCTTAAAAAATAAATACTTATTTATAATTTTCAAACTTAATAATAATGTATTTACGAAAATAATTTTTCAATTGTTTGTACCGTTCGAAGGATCTCATTGAGACTTATCAAATAAAATCCATATTGTACAAAAAACTATTTCAATAAATCGATTATTTTTAAGCTTACAAATTATAAATAAGTACTTATTTTTGAAGAACCTGTTTGTCTTGACCAGAAGAATTTAGAGTAAATAATGATAAAGAGCGTAAAATGTTCACTTAGCATTAAAGTAATTCAAAACATATGGAATTATTTAATTTTTCTAGTTTTTAAAATAATTTCATTTTTTAATTTTTTTTTAAATTTATCTTGCTGAGATGATTCTAAAAGTCAAAAACATTGAATGAAAACTAAAAAATCACTAACATTGAAAATAAACCATTGCCTTAAAAAATGTAGTTCAAACTCCACGTCACTTCACTTTTTGTAAGTGACTGTTAATTACTTCTTAATTTTTTTTAACCAAAATATTTGAATTTTTTGTTTGCCTTAGCGAATTATTAGAAAGTTGGATAAATATAGGCCAAACTCGAAGAAAATTGAAAAATAAGCAATTCTTTGTGTTGTTAGCCTACTTTTGCCTTTGAGTTTTTATAATTTTTTTTTTTGTGGTCCCGATCTGCTTATTGCTTGTAAAAAAATAAGGGGTCCAACCTTGAAACAAAAAACTCATGGATACACCAAAAGTACACCACGTTCGGGGTTCCACACAAATAATCAAAATCGTTCTATTTGTTTAAAATACTTTTTAAAGGATCACTGGTCCAATGTGCTGACAGAAAATTTAGCAAAGAAAAAACAGATCCGCACGAGGAAAAAAAAAAGAAAAAGAAAACTTGATCTGCAAATCTTGACAAAAAAAAAAAACTTGATCGATTCTATGCCCATTTATTTGTCTGTCTTTAAGACTTGATCTGCTTATTGAGGAAAAAAAAAATTTCGTCCAGATTATAGGATCCGGGGGCTCTGCTGCCCGGGGGGCGCAGGAGCCCCTACCCAGCCCAGCCCAGCCCCCATAAAACGCCGCCGTTTTTCTTTTAAAAAAAAATTCTAACTACCAACTTGCAATCCTATGGAGCAGAAATGTAATTATGAGAGCCTTAGAGACAAAATTTGATTACGTCTCTTTAGAATAATATGATCAAAATAATAAGATCTTCACACCTGTACAAACGGATTAAAAATTAAAGCACTTAATTTTTTAATTATATTTTTTAATATATAAACGGTCACAAAAAATTAAGTTAAGTGTGAAATTTTTCACTCCATTTGAATCGGTGCAAAAATCTTGTTATTAGTGGATCTGGGGCTCTGCTGCCCGGGGGCACAGTAGCCCCTACACAGTCCCCCTAAACGCCACCGTTTCATTTTTAAAAAAAAAAATTCTAACCACCAACTTGAAATCCTATAGAATAAAAATGTGATTATAAGAGCCTTCGAGACAAAATGTGATTACGTCTCTTTAGAATAATATGATCAAAATAATAAGATCTTCACACCCGTACAAACGGATTAAAAATTAGAGCACTTAATTTTTTAACTATATTTTTTAATATATAAACGGTCACAAAAAATTAAGTTAAGTGTGAAATTTTTCACTCCATTTGAATCGGTGCAAAAATCTTGTTATTAGTGGATCTGGGGCTCTGCTGCCCGGGGGCACAGTAGCCCCTACACAGTCCCCCTAAACGCCACCGTTTCATTTTTAAAAAAAAAAATTCTAACCACCAACTTGAAATCCTATAGAATAAAAATGTGATTATAAGAGCCTTCGAGACAAAATGTGATTACGTCTCTTTAGAATAATATGATCAAAATAATAAGATCTTCACACCTGTACAAACGGATTAAAAATTAAAGCACTTAATTTTTTAATTATATTTTTTAATATATAAACGGTCACAAAAAATTAAGTTAAGTGTGAAATTTTTCACTCCATTTGAATCGGTGCAAAATCTTGTTAATATAATCAGAATAACAAGATTTTTGCACCAATTTAAATGGAGTGAAAAATTTCACACTTAACTTAATTTTTTGAGACCGTTTATATATTAAAAAATATAGTTAAAAAATTAAGTGCTCTAATTTTTAATCCGTTTTTATGGGTGTGAAGATTTTATTATTTTGATCATATTATTCTAAAGAGACGTAATCAAATTTTGTCTCTAAAGCTCTCATAATTACATTTCTGCTCCATAGGATTGCAAGTTGGTAGTTAGGATTTTTTTTTAAAAGGAAACGGTGGCGTTTTATGGGCTGGGCTGGGCTGGGTAGGGGCTCCTGCGCCCCCCGGGCAGCAGAGCCCCCGGATCCCAGATTATAGCTTGGAAACTGAAAAAAATGCATTGGAAACATCAAACTTTGTTTCAGGATTTAGGCTTGGATTGTAAAGAAAATTTGGATATTTCATTAACAAATGCCTTACCCGATGTCTGGTTCAGTCAATTTTTTACAGAAACCCTAAATAAACCATTTTGAACCAAATGAACGACTCAAATCATTTCTTGTGTGATCCAAAACGGGTTCAAAATTCATATACATTCATTGCATGTACATTTATGTATGTACTCATATTCTTTCAAGAATTGGGGATCCCTGCTGTCCCTAAAGGGACAGGACTGTTCATTAATTTTGTAACCATAAATACTAAGTACCATGCATTTATTATTCTCTCAACCTTCACCTACTGTAAAAATTAAAATGTTTTTATTTTCACTTTATGCAGTGAATCTATAATGGTTTCCACCCTGGAATTCATGGCAAACCTAGGGATAAGCACATCCGGACGGTTCTGACATCAAAGATTTTAACCGAAAATGACTTCCCTATCCCCCTACGTTTGTAACAGTACTAGGTTTGTAGCTGGCAAATACGCATATGGATCCTCTATGAGGATTTACTTGTGATGGTTGTGTGAGGGTTCCAATGAGACGGCGCAACTTATTAAATGAAGAGATCCAACGGTGCAAAATAAAAGGAACTCACTCACCCTTGGAGGCGGCGGGGCTGCTGTCCCCTTGGGGACAGCAGCGACGCTGCTGTGCCCGTTTCTAGGCCCACCCCGGTCTCATTCCGATGATCGGAATCGTTCACTTTGTAGAGCTCGTCGAGTAGAACAATTATGCAAAAATCAGCTTAATTAGATATCATTAAGTGCTTGATCGGAGCCCATATAACTCTCGGTCCATGGGTTACAGTGGATTTGATCCAGTGTTTCGGATCCATTCTTTTCAAAAAAAAAGGTTCCGATCAGATACTTAATGATATCCAATTAAGCTGATTTTTTGCATATTTATTCTACTCGACGAGCTCTACAAAGTGAACAATTCCGATCATCGGAACGAGACCGGGGTGGGCCCAGAAACGAGCACAGCAGCGTCGCTGCTGTCCCCTTGGGGACAGCAGCCCCCGCCTCCCTCACCCTTGATTTTTCAAGAATACGATGCCGTTTCAATTTGAAGGATTCCAACGGAGACATTAACGTTTCTTCGCACACCATTAACGAAAATCACATGACCGACAAATCCCGTTCTCGGAAGACAAAACCTTCAATCGTTTCCGGCCAAGGACGACAAGTCGACAACTATGCCGGTACTGGTTCGCCAACTACGACGGTGGTCCAGCTAAAAAAGATGCTGAGCTGCGGTGATTGTCCAAAGTTTTGGTTTTGTGTTTAATTTTTCGTTTTGGGTTTTGTGATGTTGGTAAAAGCAAATGAATGGTTCAAGTTCACTGCACATTAATCCTCCAAAAATATCATTACCTCTCCCGTCCATACTGTTACACTTTCAGAATTGCATGTTATTTTAAATTCCTTATACTCCTTCAAACCCCATTTTTAAGAGTCTCACTTCGTAAATTTAGTTTTTTATGAAAATATCATCATTATACCCTAAAAGTTATAACTTTTTATACTTACTTTCAATGGAGACATCATTAGTACATTTCTATTTATTAACTTTTCAAAATAAAATTTACTTTTAGGGATAAAATAAAAAATGTACCAACTTTACAAAATAAACACTTATTAAAAGACATTTCAAAATGAAATACTGGACTCTAAAAAAGGGGACGAAAATAGTATCTTTCAATACATAATGTTTTATGTGATTTTCAAAATGTTGTATGGTAGAGCTAATTGAAATCTATCCAAAAAAAATATCCATACCACTTACAAAATACATTATTGATTAAAAGATACTATAGATAAGTTTTTTTATAGGATTGAAATAGTGAAAGTGTCCAACTTTTTGGGACGTATAGAGTATCTTCGTTTCAAAGTAATGGGCAAAAGAGTCATTCTATCGACACCCACGGGGTGGGATGTCGAGAAGTTCAGAAAGAGACAGAAAAATAGATACTACAATGTAGTTTTACACTTTTCAATACACTTTTCTCATATTTCAATACACTTTTTAAATCTTAACGACAGCCTTATAAACTATTTTTAGCATTTCTTTTCCAAAATAGACTAAAAAATGGGACGGGAGGAGTATTTTTTTTCTTTTTAAATGTTCCTGGCAAAGATTTACTAAAAATGCCAAGGCAATCAACGGCCAGAGCACCGATCGAAAACAAACGGACATGCGGGGCCCACTTTGGGTCCCGCACAAATGTTCGAGCCGTTCAATAATTTAAAAAAAAAAAATTGAGTGGGCTTGAGAAAAATTAACGGATCCGAAATCTGAATTAAAAAATGAAAGATTTGATCGAGTACCTATACATATCGGATTGAGCTTATTTTCACGGCCCCCCTCGGTTTTATTTAAAAAATTATTGCATAGCTAGGATCATCCGTGCGGGATCCGCATTGGGCCCTGCGTTGATTGTTTATCATTCTCATCTTGATCCTTTATTAAGTTGGTAAAGAAAAATTTGGGGGTTTCAACTAGGATTGTCGACAAGCGATCTTAAAAAAAAAAAAAACCAGCTTGTCAGTAACTAGTAGTGTTTGAAAACCACAAATTTTTATCAAGAATTGAAGAAGTCACAATAAAAATGTTTCATAGAAAGTCCAACTATGCTATATTGAAGTTATCAGCCTGGGTATAATGTAATAAGATCTGGGTAATAACTTTAACAATTACGTTGAGATTATGCTCGAGTTTATGGAAAAACATTGATACTCTAAATTGTTGAGCAATAATTTTATATTTATTTGTGCTCGAGTTTATAGAAAAACATTGATACTCTAAATTGTAATAATTTTATTTACTTATATATATGATCCCCATTGGCATCATTTGTTAGTTTTGTAAATTAATCTAAAAGTATCTACTAATTTAATTTCCAAAGATTAAATTGAATTTTCTAATATAGAATGGACGCATAATTTTAAAAGGACAACCCCTTCCCTAATCATGGATCGTAAATATCTAATAATCAACTACTACATGCAAAGGCATGGAGGAATCAAATAATAGATATTGATCCAAGTTGGACCCATGGATCTGAACAATGCGGGAACTGGTGATGGTGGCTTTGGGCCGCGATTATTGTGGTGTGACGATAGTAGTGTTTTGGTTCCGTCAGGGTTAGTTTTATAGGGATTTTTTGAGCTTAATTTGATGTTATTTTGGTTCTCTCCCCTTCAGGGGCCTTCATCACCTTCAGCGAGTGTTGTAGTTTTAGCGTGGTTTTTCATGAGTTTGGTTCTACGATGGGGTTTAGGGTGTAAATCTCTCATCTTTGGAGCTTGAGTGTAAATCTTCCATCTTTGGAGCCTATTCACCTGTTTGGTATTTCTCTCCTTTGACCAAGGAAAGACATGTTATTCGATGTACTTTATCTGATTTCAATGAAATTTCTAACGTTTTGGCAAAAATAAAATAAAATAAAAACAACTCAATCATCCACTCAACAGATATTGGGAACATATTTATTACTTCAATGAATCAAATTGTTAGCACTTTAAAAAAAATGTAATCAAATCAATAGTGCGATAAATAGATATTCGGGATATAGTTGTCTCAAAAGAAAAAGATCCAAGCGTATGAGTCTATTTTCAAGAAAAGTACGTAAATTTGTGAAAAATATGTAAATTAAAGACAAATAACACAAGTGAACGATCACACAGTCCTAAAAAAGAAAAATACTAAAAACATCTCACTTGACTGTTGTTGATGTTGGAAAAAATGTATAAAAGTGCGTAAAAAAAATGCATATACAAAAGCATGTGAAAGTGTTTTAAAAAGTATAAAAATTAGAAAGTGTTAAATTATGAGTTAGATCAACAAATTGGAGACCCAAAAATAAAGAACTGCATAGATCAAAACTGAGGAGAGCTACTTTTCCCCCCTCCCTTAACACCACCCTCCCTTCCTGACCCAACCCCCACTGCAGAAATACCCTCCACCCCAAACTAAATTCTTTTTTTATTTAATTAATTTTATATATTTATTTATTTATTTACTTTTTTAATTTTAATTTAATTAACTCAAATTATATTTTCAATTAAATTTGACTTTATATAATTTTAATTAGTTAATTAAATTGTCTTAACAATGAATAATAAATAAAAAAACTTTTAATTAATAATACTCCCTCCGTCCCATTTTCATTGTCTTTTTTTGATATTCGTGTCATTTTCAATCGCTTATATCTTCCAATGTGAATCTCCAAAAATATGCAATATGGATCTTATTTGATAGAT
>BPLS01000197.1:1359285-1401107 GCA_019656275.1 Rhododendron kiyosumense | reverse complement strand
TCTTATTTGATAGATTTCAATTTGTTCTATAATACAAAGATGTCAAAATCATGAAAAATATTATAGATTGAAAGATATACGCAAGAGACAAAAAAGTGAAAAAGGAATAATGGACAATGAAAATGGGACGGAGGGAGTATTAAACTACAAAAAAAAAAAAAAGGCATACAGGCATGCATCGAGCCAGTTCACAGCAAGTGTGTATATTATATAGTATTTATTAAAGGGATAAGGTGGGAAGAGGGGAGGTGTTAAGATATGTGATGGAGATTGAATTCTAAGATTTTATGTCTCCATCTGCCACAAATTTTAGCCGTGGAAGAGATTGATAATCGAACCGGGGGATGGTATCCTATTGTGCACCATCTAAGTCGCTCATTCGGTAATTTAATGGTCCAAATTTTATCTCAACTATGTAGCATCTAGCCGTTTATTACCGAGATGAAATTTGAACCGTTGGATTGCCGAACTGACGGCTCGAATGGTGCACAGGATAATTTTGTGCACCATCGCACAACACCCTTGATTATCACTCTTGATTCTTTGTTCGTTTGGGGTATCAAAATCCCTAGACATGATATCTAATAAATTTTTTCTACCTATCTCTCTTTACTCATTATTCTTAAAAACCTTCCTCAAAACTCCTAAATGAACAAGGTCAAGAAAAAGCTCCAACTGCCATGTAGTTTGTTCCCTTTCTCTATTTCCACCCTTCTACTTTCAAATTGGCTTTTTAACTAATATAAACTCTTTTGCTATATAGCACCCTATTGCTCTGTGTACTAGACAAGAAAAGAACTAAATTCTCTCGAATACACATATGCAAAAATTGGTCAATTGAAATAACAAAAATGGGGAATTTATTTTTTACGAAAAGTAAACAGAAAATTTGTACATCTTAGTGCGTGCAATAGCCGCTTTAGGTGCCTTTGAGTTTGCGTTACTTAACATGGTTGGTCAGGAGTGATTAAGCCTCCACAGATTAAACAACAGTAATTCGACAAAGAAATTAGAAAAATAGTACTTGATGGAAATAAATCAAATAATGCAAGTTGCAACTTTCATGCCTCAAATGCCTATAACGTTAATAAGTTTCAGAACTTCAAGAGCAGGCTATACCAAATATCGAAAACCTCGTACATCAAATTCCGACATTCTTGCCTTAATGTTGAAGATTTCACCAATTAAATTAGCTGCAGGGTACATGTTATGTTTCTTTTAATATTCACACTTGTATAAAAATTTGCAAGATTGAAGTTCGAAGACCGTAATGAGACAGGCTTTGGCTTGAATAATGCTCATTTGTATTTATTTTCTTTTATAATGGGATGTCCAAGGCAGTTTGCGTTCACTTTAACTAATTATGAAGTCCTAAAGTTTACGACTGGATAAACCAACCTCAAGTGGCCCCAAGATTTAATATGTTTGGCATCCGTAAAATTCGAACGTGCAACCATATGGAGGACAAATAGTTATTTTTCAAATAAGTACTACTTATTTTTTAAATTAAATGTGATGTATTGTGAGAGAATGACTTGTCTCATAAAGTGGAAAATAAATACTTCAAAAATAAGAATCTTAGTGTGACGGGCCATTTGTAATTTTCTCATGCCCACTTATTTGAAATTGAAGTATAGTACCGCATGCTTCCCAAGATAATTGCACAGCTTGGAGCCAACATTTTCTTGGTGTGCCGTGACTCTCTTAATGAAACGTAATAATTTTGTAATATTCTGGAATAAATATATATTCACAATATTTTTCATTTTTTGTGGTATAACTGCTCCACCACCAAAGCTAGCTTAGCTTCAACTTAAATAGACATTTGCACTCATCTGGATAAAATGGGAAAATGACTGTCCAGGACATATTTTGATAATCAATACCCGTTAAAGACATACTTAGAACATTTGTTAATGCTAAAAATATCTTTGGCGGGTATTAATTATCAAAACACGTCTTTAACCGTCATTTTTCCAGATAAAATTGCAGGTTAAGGCTTTGGAGTGGATACTGTGGATTCAATATTGGCCCAGTCAAATGCGTGGCCCATTTTCGAAACGATCATTCTCTGAAGAGATGAAGAGGCATCATTTCCGCAAGAAAGTAACTCTTGTAAAATTCCTAGTCTCGCCAATGGGCTTTTTTGGACGTTTGAGATTCAAGGTTGTAAATAGTCTTTGAAACCCTTTGTGGATTAACCTATTAAAACTTTGTTAACTCCTGCTGATGTATACAATATTGAGAAAAAAAATTCTAGTCTCGGCGTGAATGACTTGACTTTCACCTGATTGAAAAGAAGATTAGTTGAAGTATACGTAAGCTGGCTCGGACACCCTTTACCGTTAAAAAAAAAAAGCCTCCGGTTGGTAGTTTGGTCATACACAAGACACAAATGAATTCATACATATGACGCAAATCTTGTCCTCTCCCATATCTAGGTTATTGAAGCCTCCATGTTTGAAAATAAAATACTTAAAAAATAAGAATTTATTTTGAAACTTAAAAATAATGGGTTTACAAAAGAAATTTCAATTTTTTTTTTTGCAGGGTTTGATAGATCTCAATGAGATCTATAAAACTATATCCATATTACTTATTTCTTTTATTTCAGTAAGCCTATTATTTTTAAATTTAAAAATTACAAATAAATATTTATTTTTTAAGGGAAAAACCAGAACGGGCCCTGAGCCTGGCCCAACTGCAGCCTTATTATTTTGGGAAAAGAGAGGGTTTCTATATTAGGCTTGTTCGCAGCCCATCTTGATTCTTGAGGATCCAAACCACTATTAAGTAGAGTTTTTGCTTAGCAAATTCCTTGAAAATAAAGGTTTGATCAGCTAAGATAGTCACAAAATCAAAACACGTTTTTGGTCGTCATTTTTCCATCAAAATAATTTTGACCCAAAAAAAAGAAATGATCTAAGTAAAATAAATGATCAGGCGTGTGATCTCGATCAAAATAATTTTCTTTACTAATTTGCTCAATAGGTTGTATGTGTGAACGATCATGATTCTCGATGTGTGCTTCTAGGATAATTCTGTCATAAAAAGCCTATAATGTTATAAGGACATGGAGACATGCATCTAAAAATCAAATTCATAGAAAGAAGATAGAGAATAAACAAAATGACTTTTATCTTTACATGAAGTGATAGGACTACAAACGACATGAGTCAAACCAACGTTTTAATTAGTTATCCAGCTCATTTAGTAGAGCTCAAACTCGAGTTGTCAAGCTCAAATAATCTTCATGAAACTCGAGCTCGAGTCGAACATATATAACGAGTGGAGCTCAATCTTAAAATTGTGCTCTATAAGAAATAAGTATTTACTAAGCTAATACAAATAATATTCCAATAAAAATGACGAATATATTTTCTTAGAGCATGTACACCAGTACACAATCAAAAATACTGGTGACTAGTACATTTTTTTCATTTTACCTACTCACATATCTTTCAACACTATACCAATATTATCTATTTTACATATTCTCTAATAAAATACTTTTTCTTTTTCTTTTCCCTTTTTCTTTTTCAAGAAAAGAATAGAGGAGAGAGGGGGGGAAAGTTTGGGAGATAATAGTATTAAATGGTTGGGAAATGATATTGGCACTCCAAAAATTGATGCAGGCACTCCAAAAAACAAAGAAAAGTGGCTTTAAAGATATACTGATTTTGGAGTGCCTTCATCAATTTTTGGAGTGCCAATATAATTTACCAAATGGTTTTGCTCATGAACAGTTGATAGTTAAATATACCTATCTACAGTAGCTGAAGGTATTCTCCCCTTTGGTTTACCTAATCTACTGCATGAGAGTTTTTTCACTTTGCATAGGTAAAATGGCTAATTTTGGGTGTTTATGTAAGCTGATAAACTTGCTCTTATTCGTGTGCCTGCTCATGTTGGGCTGAGCTTTGACTAATTTGAGTTTGTGGTGTTCACGGAATGAACTTAAAGGTTAAAATTTGAGCTCATTTATTTACCTAACAAGTAACGAGTCGTTATAAAGTCGAGCCACGAGCTGCTCGTAAATCAAGGGCTCAGTATGTTTATAGCCCTTCATGCATGGGAGAGGGAACGAGAATGGGAGAAGCAGTTGAGCATCTCCCTATAGAGCGGTGCAAAGCAATTGATCCGACCGTTAATTTAGTCAATCGACGA
Organism: Rhododendron kiyosumense; assembly: GCA_019656275.1. Classification (NCBI taxonomy): domain Eukaryota; kingdom Viridiplantae; phylum Streptophyta; class Magnoliopsida; order Ericales; family Ericaceae; genus Rhododendron; species Rhododendron kiyosumense. Next base: position 1,396,940 of record BPLS01000197.1, on the reverse strand, counting down.
TTCGAATCTTAACCGAGCAATGAACGGCTCAAATTTATATGTGATTTATATGTATTCAGATTCGATCAGAGCCATTCGTACCGAAGAAAACGGCCTAATCGATCACTCGGCACCCACTCTACAGGGAACCGCTCGACAGCATCTCCGGATTCGAGGGAGTGGGATTGGAAGACCTGCTCCCACCCATCATGCTCTGTATCTGTATGGCATATCATTGAAGTTTCTGAACAGCCCCTTTATCCTTCCAGAATGGAAACGGTACTCCCTGACCATACCATCTACTCCCTGACCATACCATCCCAAAACTCCAATCCCTACTCAACATCAAAATTATGAGGGCAGGGAAAGACCTTCACTTTTGGCACAAGTACCTCCCCCTTCTACACCTCCCCTGGGTCCTATAAAATCACCACTACTCTGCCACAACTTTCTCTTTCCCAAGTAGTAGTATTGACATTACCATTTCTTGTCCGCTTCATGCATTTCCTTGTCTATCTACATTAAAAATAAAATAAAAAGGGATCTAATCTACTTGGCGAGTGTGTTCCGCTTTCTTTTTTTAAAAAATAAATATTTATTTGTAACTTTTAAATTTAAAAATAATAGATTTACTAAAATAAAAAATATGTAATATAGATATTGTCTGATAAATTTCGATGAGATTTATCAAACCGTGTAAAAAAATTAAAAAATTATTTTTGTAAGCCTATTATTTTTAAATTTAAAAATAAGTTCTTATTTTTTAAGTATTTATTTGAGAATCTGGAACGGGACACATTGAACATTTTTTAATCGATTACTCCCACTGTAATTGGGAGAATTGGGAGAAGGGAGTTGATTTCATTGTCTCACCCTCATTTAGTTGATTTCATACATGAATCTGGTGTGTAACTCCAACTACATTCAGGGGCAGATTGAGCAAGAGCACAGGTGGGTCATGTGACCCATCTGAAATTTTTGGATTTTTTTTTCTATAAATAATTTAGGCAACCAAAACGTGGACTAAAAGCCCCACCAGAGGCTTCTTTCTCTAAAATATATCGGTCTCTTTCACCCAAATCACTGAACAGCGGAAACTCACCAAATCCTTGTCTGGAATTAGTCTTCAAACCCTCGTCATCTCAATCAGTCTTCAACCCTCATCATCTCGTCTAAGTTCGGAATCAATCCAGAATCAGCCCTCAACCCTCGTCATCTTGATCTCGCCCAAGTCTCAATCCTCTCGTCATCTCATCTTGATCTATCCACGGATCACAAGCAGGTAACAATCTCGTTCATTAATTATATGCAAAACTTTTGCCTCTTTTTACTAGATTAGTTTAGTTTAATACAATAGTTTAACTCTTTCATTCTCTCGATCATAGATTAGTTTAACCTAGGCACAATAGTTTATTGATTAGTTTAATTGAAAAGGTGTACACTATTTTGATTTCTATTCTGAAAAATATGGCTTAAAATTCTTTTTCGTTCTCTTAACAGTTAGTCATGAAGAGATTCTACCAACCCATAGTTGTAGAGGTGCCAAATTTGCTGTCTAATTTGCCGGTAAAGGTGCCTAATTTGGAAAAGGATGATGATAATTTTCAACCACCAAAACAAAAACGTATAGAAATTAACTTGGCAAACCTTCCCACAAACTTTTGGGAAGGAAATATATACTTTTGTGTGCTTATGTATGAAATCTTTTAGAATGTTTCAAAGTTCGAAGTTTTATGCTTAATGAAGAATATTTAAACTTTTCATCTTCGTGTTATGTTGAACTATGAATTTTCCTTTCCCAAAGTACTGCTTGAAAGCTGACTCATCTGTATAGAATTCCTAGATCCGCCACTGACCACATTGTATGTCTTATTTTGCCAAAACATCATTGGACAAAGACTTTGGTGGAATGAGACACGCAATCACTATCGTCAAGAAAATGCTCGTGGCAATGCTCTACTCTACTCTCATAGTCACCGAATTGGGGTGAGATACCTGTACTTCGTGTTGGCTCTCGCGCCAATGCGTTTACGAGAAAGGATGGCAAATTTTTATTTAGAAGTGGGTGACCAGCCAAATATAACTTTTATTAGTAAAAAAAAAATGCAATTTCATTATTGTAAGATATTTTCAAATTTACGAACAATTCGAATTATTTGTATGAGACTCAGAGTGGACCCACTTCGCAAATTTGTTCACAATTTCTAAACTGATTGTGGATAAATTGTATTTGTGAGTAGTCGGTCTGCTTGAGAAATGACCAGAGTAAAATTGGGATCCGGGGGCTCTACTGCGCCCCCATGGGCAGTAGCCCCTACCCATTAATTAAACGGTACCGTTTTGGGTGAAAAGTGCCGGTCTTTTGAGTGAAAAAAAAAACTAAACCACCAATTTGCAATCCTATGGAGCAGAAACGTTATTTTGAGAGCTTTAAAGACAAAATTTGATTATGCCTCTTTAGAATAATATGATCAAAATAATAAGATCTTCACATCCGTTCAAACGGATTAAAAATTGGAGCACTTAATTTTTTAACCATATTTTTTAATATATAAATTGTGTAAAAAAAATTAAGTGCTCAAATTTTCACTCCATTTGAACTTTGAATCAATGCAAAGATTTTGTTATTTTTATCAAAATTGCTGGTCCTCCCGCACCTCAAAATGACGCTGTTTTGAGGGAAAACTGCTGGGTTTTTTTTCCTTCTTTTTTTCCTTCATGCGAACCACAAGAACCCAGCTATAAACAAAAAGAAAATGCAAAAACTAACAGCGTCATTTTGAGGTGTGGGAGGACCAGCAATTTTGAAAAAATTAACAAAATCTTTGCATTGATTCAAACGGAGCGAAAAATTGAGCACTTAATTTTTTTTAGACCGTTTATAAATTAAAAAAAATGGTTTAAAAATTAAGTGCTCCAATTTTTAATCCATTTGAACAGGTGTGAATATCTTATTATTTTGATCTTATTATTCTAAAGAGGCATAATCAAATTTTGTCTTTAAAACTCTCAAAATCACGTTTCTGTTCTATAGGATTACAAATCGGTGGTTTAGATTTTTTTTCACTCAAAAGACCAGCACTTTTCACCCAAAACGGTACCGTTTAATTAATGGGTAGGGGCTACTGCCCAGTCTGCCCATGGGGGCGCAGTAGAGCCCCCGGATCCGTAAAATTGTGAGCCAATTGAGCCCCTCTCGTTTTCAAAACGTGTTAAGAGATAACGTTCCATATTTATATTATAATGCAAATGTCCAAGGTACTGTTATAAATGATGTATGATTTGTGTTGAAAGATGTGCCAAAAGTGTACAGAGAGTGGGGAGGAAATCTCCACAAGAAGTGCAGCGCATGTCATCAGCACGAGCCTCTTGCTCCCCACTGTTCACGGGCAGAAGGCCATTTTTTTTTTTTTTAACCGGACGGATGTTCGGGTAATTTGGAGCACACCTCAATTAGTTTTCAAATCCTTAATTTAACGATATGAAAATTCTTTAATGATTCCAATGTGTGAAATATTTGATTTTTATAAAATTTAAACATGCAACCTTACGAAAAACAAATGCTTATTTAATTTTCTCATATCTACTTTGTCAAACTCCGCGGAGTTATGAGATCATTTGCTATCACATCACATAATAAAAGCTGATTACATGAGTTAGCTTCAAATTTCTTGTTTTGTTGACTAAATTTCATGGCTACTATACACTCCCTCAGCTTTAAGGAATCTTCCTCAGCTTGTAGTATATGGTTCATCTTTAGGGAATCTTCCTCAGCTTTCCCTTCCACTAGGCATTTACTTTTTGGAGGATTTATAGAATTTAAAAACATGAGAAAAATTGAAGTTAGTGTTACATTAAAATTATAAGAAAAATTCGCCATCGATATCAATTTAAACTGTCCCACTTTTGATGTAACTAGAGATTGTGCACCATCTATGTGGCATTATGCAGGAGGTCAAATTTTCTACTCCACCGGATGGATGTTCGGATAAGTTTGAGTGGACCTCTGTTAGTTTTCGAACTCTTAAGTTAACGATCTAGAGATCCTCCAACGACACCAAACAAAAACAAATAAATAGTAACAGAATACATATAGTTCCTAATCATTGGGGTATGGATGGGGGAATTGGATACAGACTTAATTTTTGGCAATATGCATAAAGTGACTGCTCTTGGAATACCACTGAAACTATGTAAAATAAATATTTGGCTTTCGTAAAATTTGAACATTCAACGTTACAAAGAAAACAAATACTTAATTGTTTTTTCATGTCTAACAAACTTCTTGATATTATGAGGTCTTTTGCTATCGCATCACACAATACAAGCTGGCTTATGAGAAATTAATGTTAGCTCAATCAAAGTTATCAATCCCGTATTGGCAAGCATACCATTTTTTCTACTGAAACGGTATGTAACGGTACCAGTGTATACCTTGGTACTGTTCTGGATTGACCATAATATATATTATATACATACTCCCTCCGTTTTATATTGAGAGTCCATCATGAAAAGTTATGTCATTTTTCAAATAAAAAAATCAACTACTTCCGTGTATGATTTTTTGAATTTTTTTGTACCAAATTAAAGTACTAATTGAGATCTTTAATACCATGCGAAAAAAATTTGAAAAATTATGCACAGAAGTAGTTAATTTTTTGATTTGAAAATAGGTAAAAGAGATAAAGTGGAACTGTCATTGTGGAACAGAGGGAGTATATTTTAGTGATATATGTACAAAAAACCAAAAAAACTCAAAGTAGAGGTGTAAAATAAATTCTAACACTTTGATATACCTTAAAATTAGTCTCAATAATAAATTAAAATGATTAACATATGATCGACTCCAAATTTTGTTGAATTATCTTAAAATTTAAACATTTTTAAAGTAAAAGAAAAAAATACACATTTTTTTGTCCCGGGCGATATGCCTGGTAAACGCCCAATATCATTCGGTACAAGTCGATATGCCCGATATCAACCGGTATAAGCCGGTATTTAGGATGGTACAGGACACCTACTTTTTCCTCTTTGACTCAGCCCAAGAAGTAATGCTATGAATTCCTTTTGTAGATGATGCCGTATGACTTCTTGAATTAAATTTCCTATGTACCAAAAAAAAAATCAAATTCCATAGTTAAAAACATATGCCCTGTTCGAATTCCTGAATCAAAGAGGCCTTGATCAATTGAAAGTTGCAATTTGCAAGAACATGAAAATAAAAACGGTCGTGTCTTAGTCAAGTCTCCCCCTTGCAGATTAGAGTCCAGATCAAGACTTTTACTGGATTCTGATTCAAGATATGAACAAAAACCAGTAAATGAAGACTCCGTTTGTTTGGACGTAAAATATTTTTCGGTTAAATGTTTTACCTATTTTCTGGTATTTGGTTGTGTAAAAGATGAGAAAAACATTTTACATGTAAAACATTTTCCATCAGTTGGATGAAAATGACTTACTTTTAAATCTTCCGAAAGTTATTTTTCGAAATGAACTCATTGCCTTCTGCTGCAATTCTCACTGCTCAGTTTTCTCGATCGTCAATCCTGACTTATGTTCAATTCCAATAATTTCATATCTCTCAACTATTTAAGCTCTTTATCTCTCTTTCTACACTATTTTGTTGATTTCTGAAAATATTTTCAAGTGCCAACCAAACACTGGAAAATAAAAATTTGAAGTTTATTTTCTAAAAAAATATTTTACATGAAAAATATTTTACATTGTAAAACATTTTGCATCGAAACAAACGGAGCCGAGACGTAGTATTTGTTTTTGTTTGGGCATTTGAGGCCTTTAGGTGTTGTTTGTTTCTTTTCCCGATCAAAACTCCCCCAAATGATATTGCAACTAACTCCATTGGGGTTGCTGTATTCCCAACTCCTTTGGGATGGCTGCTCGTTCGTTGTAATCACTTCGTTATCAATGAAATTTCCTACCATCATTTAAAAAAAAAAAAAAACATTTCCCAATCCCAAGCAGTGGATCCGGAATGATGGGCGCCACCAGATCATAGTTCGCTTGAGATTAATGCTTTGTTTGGTTTGGGTTTTGAAAAATTGTAGGGGTAATAAGTGAAGAGAGATAGAGAGAGAAATGTTAGAAGTAGGGGAAATCTATGAAGAATCTAGGGGGAATTTTTTGAAAAATTCTTTTTGAAAAGGGGAAAGAACAAGACATAAATATTGATAGTTCTTATAACGCCTCAACGGGAAGGGGTGGAGTAGGTGTTGTAATCAGGGATGATCAAATAGCTATTTGCTGGAAGGGGATGCAAAGAATGAAAGAATGTTGATCAGATGCTTCAAGGAAAATTAAGGGTGAATTTTGCTTTAAAATTCAAATAGTAACTTATTTTTTGTTTTTATTAAAAAAATTCACATTTGTAAGTCTTGCGCTAAATTTTTGTTATTTACTGATTCATCTCAGAGATTTTTGCCTTATTTTTGCTTTTATTCAAAAAATTATGAGTTTTGATCAATTTTTTTTTACTTTTCCGACTCCTAAGGGGGACTGGGGAAGTTTCATGGCGTCGAGACGAATCAATAAGTAACAAAAGTTTGATGCAAAGCCAACAAATGCAAAAAAAAAAAAAAATTGAATAAAGATAAAAAAATAAATTACTTAACTTTTCAATCCAAACCCACCCTAAGTGCCAAAGCGAACCTGGATGTGATCATTACTAACTGTCTTAAATCTTAATCTAGCTAGTTTACTTAATTCTTGTTCTTTTAATTTAAATTTTCGGACATGTAATTTGGTGGCTCATGTTGTAGCCAAACATACCCTATTTATTAAGTACCCTACGGCAAAGAAATTTTTCAACATGGACTAGTAGGGACTTCGGATTGGTACTGTGCAGTGAGTTGTACAGCATCGTGCTGTGCACTAATGAGCCGTCGGATCGTGCATTCAACGGCTCGGATCTTATCTCGGCAACCAACGATCAAAAGTTATTCATTGTTAAAATGAAATCCGAACTGTCGGATCAGCGGTTACTCTTAAGTTTGCAGCAATAAAATATTAGTAATGCCGATTGAAAAAAGAGAGGATCATTTCCCTGATTTTAATCCCGAAAATGAGGTTGGAAGTTGGAACGACGACCCAATCTTCTCTTTGGACCTGTATTATTTTATATATACAAGCATATGGAGTACAATACTAGTACACGTTTAAGATTCTACATACGGCAACCCCCTCCACGTACGGCAACCCCTTCAACGGATTGACTAAGTGGTTTTGGTCTAAAAATTACAGGTTTGCTTTCTCTTACGGTCTCATATTCGATTATATTTACCAAATTACCAGTAATTCTTGATACCATCTCAACTACACATGAAAGCGGGTGAAACAGCTGTGAGAGAAACTGCAGAGATTAATACAAAATGTGCGCAAGATAACCTGAGACACTCTGCATTAAAAAAAAAACAAAAAAAAAACATCTACATACGCCACATTGGGGATTGCATTTTTTTTTTGATCCAATTGAGATTATAAAATGCCAAACCAGTACCGGTTTCAGCTAAAATCCTTGTTTGGGCTTTCGATTGACACGTATTGGTGACGAAGATCGGTTAAGTACAGCCGGAAAAGCTTACAAAAGTTACATTTATTTGTGCTTGTTTATCATCTTCCTAAAAAAAAAAAAAACTCAACCTCAAAACAGATCTAGGTTACGTGTAAATTGTGACAAAAAAATATAGGGGTGTGATTTGGCACTCCACTCTTAACTAGTGATATTCAACTTTTTGTTTTGTAATATTATATGATTAAGACACAAAGTAAAGTGTCAGTAGATAAAATTGGAGTGCCAAAATCAATTTTCAAAATATATATTACAAATTCAAATTTAGATGTGTCGTAAATCGTTCTACGCAAATAAGCTCCACACCTTGCATGTGATGTGAGATTACTCATCAGACGGCTACCGACATAGTAGTATTTTTGTCTAAATCAATATCCGAAACTTTTTATCTGCCCCAGTTTCCAAGAGTATTTATCTTTTTACTTTCAATTTGTCTTCCCATCATGATAATTCCGATCACTCATACCATAGGACGTATCTAAGACTTTTCATTCATGTAATTTTTTTTGTATCACAATATAACAAATGATCGTTCCACATTTGTTTGGATAAAATAAAAGGTCTTTTAGAAATCATTACAGCTGTGCAATTTTTCTAAAGATAAACCTACCGTAGTGCTTTTATTATGTGCTTATTGTATGTGAAAGACCTAGTAAAAAAGATAATAATTCGGATCATCAAGATAAAACTCTACTCATGGTATCATCGTCGAGTCAAAGGTTAATATCTAAAAGTCAGGTTTGTTCAAAGGTTAATATCTAAAAGTCAGGTTTGTTGATTTGTCTACGCTGAAACACGTGGTGTGGTCAATTAATATCCAATTATCCATAAGTCGTGTTTTTATTTTACTGTGAAGAAACAAAAAAGAAGAAGAAGAAGAAGGTACATGACTAATAATTATTAATTTATTAGTATTAATTAAGCAAATTCAGCATCCCGTGTTTTTCGTGTACGTCGAATCTACATCAATTGCGCATGTATTCTTTTTAAAAAATAGAAAATAATGTCAACATTATTTAAGGTAATGTCAAATTGTAGTGTATTGGAGCCATACACTTAGAGTATCCACAATGCTATAATAAAAAATGGATAACCAAAAGTTGCCACATCAGCTTTTGATTATCCATTTAAGAGATTGTTAAGATTAACAATGTAGATGTCTACAATGTTATAATCAAAATTGGATAACCAAAACTTGTTATAACATCATTTTTTTAAACTACAAAAAATTAAAAACTGTGAAAAGTAGAAAATATAGTTTTGAAACTAATAATAACTATTTACTAGAAATTGAAAATAGTTTTTGGAAAAAAATTATTTAAAAAAAATTTCTAAAAAAAATTAGGAAAATATTTTTCGAAAGAAAGAGCGGAAAAAGGAAGAGAGATAGAATAGGTGTATTTGATCGAGAATATGTGGGTCTATTAAATTTGGTTATTGTTAAAAGGTTGCTAGTTTTGGTTATCCAAAGTCCAAAATTTGATTATTTCTAAGGAGATTGTTAAGGTTTGATTATAGCATTGTAGGCCATATTTTGCACCAATATTGTTAACTTTAAAAACCTTTTACATTTGATTATAGCATTGTGGATACTCTTAGCACACTTTTATGCATTACAATATTTAGCATTCGTAAAAAAATAGTTTTAATATTAACAATATAGTTATTTTATTGTGCAGAAAGAGAATAAAATACTTCCTCCATCCTCATTCTTTAGTCACTTTTCGAAATTCTAACTAATTAAAAAAACACAATCATTGTACTTTTAAAAATTTGTTTTTCTCATTTTATCTTTCAATCATTACATTTTTTTTTAGTTTTTTGTACTATTAATTAAAAAATGAAAGGGTAAAAGAGAAAAATTTTTATTACCCATTTAGTAGTTTTCACATGGGACAATCTTTTTGAGACGAAAAAAAATGTTAATTGGGACTAAAGAATGAGGACGGAAAGAGTTACATAACCACTATAAATGATTAATTAAGCATACCGTGTAGCCGTGGTTTATGTAATGAAGCATTCTAGTGGGCTGTCAATACGCAAAGGGAAAAAAAAAGCACGCACGTTCCAATGCACTCTTTACGCATCTTTCAAAATTTTTATATATTTTTCACACATTTTAAAGTCTTTCCATCCCATAAAGTTAGTCCCCTACAAGATTATGCACAATTTTTAAATTTAAAAATAATATATTTACTAAAATAATTTTTTCGATTTCTTTGCACCGTTCAGAAAGATTTCAACAAAATCTATCAACTAAAATTCATATTTCACAAAAAATTATTTCGTCAAGTACATTATTTTGAATTTCAAAAATTACATGTAATTTTGTAAGAAACTAACTTTATGAGACAGAAGAAATACATTTTTTAAACCTTAATAACAAGCAATTGGACTGTCTTTAGCATTTTTTTTCCTTACTTTCCCCGTCCCAAATTCTTAATCATCTTTTTTTTAAGTCTCAAAAGATTGGTTATATCTTCTAATTTATAATAATTTTTTATATCAAATATGGATTTTATCTAATAAATCTCATTAAATTCTTTTATACAAAATTTCTAAAATCATCTAAAAAATTAAAAATTATAAAATATAATCAATTGAAAAATAACACATCTCTATTATAAAACAGAAGGGTGTGGGGACAAGTTGTTGGAACGGTTTAGATTCATTTGATCTAAAGGCTGTAATGCATCCTCTCATTTTCCGGTTAAGTACCCATAATTTTCACCTAAATCATACAACTGTCATCCCCATCTAAGCACGAGTCCTCTAAAAAATACTAGCAAGTTTTTGTTACAGATAATATGTAAATTAAATAATTCCTCGAAAAGCTCACCTAAAGCTGGTCTGTTGCAGTAACGTTGTTTACACGTGTCGGGCAAAGCCATGGGTGCATATTTAAATACGCCGTCCACATGGTGCAAGTTAGCAAAAGTCGATGTGGATTGAACTGCTCAGGACAGGGCATTTCGTGAGAGCTTCGTCCCATACGGCCATATCCGGTGTTTTGTTCCGCAGTCCAATCCGACTTTTGGACCCATTACCCACCATTGCCTTCCCCTTTTTGCCCTTTTAAATTAGAGAAAACATTAGAGAGACCCGTCATCTATCACCCTTTATCACTTGATTCCCCTCATCTTAAAAATCCATCAATGGGTACCCTTCGATATTTACTAATTATGAAAACCCCAACTTTGATAAAAGAGTGTGTACATAAACTAAACAACTAAAAGAGTCTCGTTGGAAGTGGAACTGTGATGGTTGTCATAGGTGTTGTTTCTAGATATTTGAAGAGATGTGCACTTTTAGAAAAAAGGATTTTAATTTTACTAATTTTTTAAGTAACGATGTTATTTTACTAAATTATTGGATTTGATTGAAAATATTAGTTTCTCTAATGATCGGTATTATGACAGGTGTAATCAAGAGCAAAGTTACATATGGTCAAGTGGGCCCATTTGACCCTGCTATCTTCATAGTTACTCATTAATCAATTTAATTTTTTGCTCTATTGTGTCAGTTTGACCTCAAAATTATCATAAAAAATTACCCCAAACATAAAACAATTCAATTACAATTATAGATGGCTTTTTAACACTATAGTTTTGCTAACCACCACCCAATAAATGTGATGATACTCACTTAATGCTAAAGGAGTTAAGTTCAATACACCTTTTTGTAATTGTACATGCAAATTTACAAATTTCTAGGCATATCTTTAGAAATACTGAGACACTTTTTTTCATATCTACCGGTCAATTTTTATAAGCAGATATGAAAATCAATTAAATGATGTTTTTAGGTATTGACCCCTACTGCCTGATATTCTTGACAACACCTTTGAGGGGACATTTTCGATAGTAAATAAGTTATTGATAAAATATCAAGTTATTTTCGGTAGTAGATAAGATGTAGATGGGTATGCGAGTGAATAAATTATTGAAAGAGAAATTGTTGTTGATAAGTTGTTAGTTTTTTTTTTTTTTTATCTGCCGTTGTTAGTTTAGTATGAATAACAAGCTAAAATGATAAAAAATTTGTTGATTTATGTGAATAAGATGGTAAAATGGTCTAGTTTTTCTACCAAAAACTTAGTGGAAACGCCCTCCGAGTGTAAAAGAGTTAAGTGATGAGATATTATAGATAAGGGGGTCTACGTGTATTTACTCCATTTTAAATTATCCAAATGTTTATCCTTATGGTTAGCAACTAACTAACTAGGGTCAAGTTTGACCAGAGTTAAATCTGTTTTGCATCGTCACCATCGCGGGTGGCCTATAAAACCCACCCTCCCCGGTCTTCTTGCCTTCATTCACATCACCTTTCATTTCCGAAAACCTCTGTTTGAGATCTCGAATGATTCAACCCTTCCAAATCCAACCCCCTTCTCTCCATTCCATTTCCCAGTAGCTTTTTCGCATCCGTCATCGCTATCTTCCTTTCTCGTTTGCGTTTGCAGCATCTGGTTAGCTCTCTCTCTCTCTCTCTCTCTCTCTCAAAGTCCAGCAGGCTTGAAATTTGGTGGATTTGAATCCGGATTTACTGTTGTTCTAGGAGATCAACCGTTCTCGATAGATTTCTGTGATCTTTTTTTTTAGTGCCCTCTCTTGTTAAATTGAAAAATTACGATTTGTATAGGATTTTGGTGTCTGGATGATGATGCGATGGTGACATTTCTCTGCTAAAATGTCATTCTAATTTTCTACCAAAAGAAATAATTATGCTATATTTATGACGAGAGCTGCTACTCACATGGAGCATTTTTAAAACAGATCATGAACAGATTATAATGTGGGCCCACTATGCGTTCAACACAAATGATTCGATCTATTTAAATGTAAAATATTTTATCAAGGTTTCTTGAAAAAAATAAATCCAATCCGAAATAAGAATAGTTGTTCGATTGAATGATCTAATTTTTCATTCAGATTACATAATAATAAAAAATTATATGATTGAATCAAGCACTTATAGAAATTTGATTGAGCTATTTTTTAGCATGAACCATTTAAAAAATATTTTATATTTAAAGAATGAATCATATTGTTTGTGTGTGTCCCACTCCGGGTCCCACATCGTGATTCTTTTGTGCACAATCTGTTTTAAAAAGTATGTGTGAAGTGTGAACAGACTTTCTATTTATCACCGGCTGTTGTTACTGTTTTTTTTTTCTTTTGCTTTATCCGTTTTTGCACCATTTATATGCTTGTTAATTTTTTTTTTAATATTTGGATCCTTCTAATGGGCTATCAAGGAGTTAAAAAAAATAAAAAATTCGATAAGTTTTTCAGCAATTTTAATGCATTTTTACACAATTTTATATATTTTCACACCTTTATATATACTTTATTTTTTTGCATTAACATTTTAGTGTGCTGGTTTAATTATTTTTTGAGTTATTAGTTTTAATAAATATTTATTTCATGCCACGAAATAAAATGTTAAAGAAATCAATAGTACCTCTTCCGTATTTGTCTACTTTTTTGACTTTTATGTGTCACAAAATGTTTGTTTAGTTTTAAATTATTTAAAAAAATTTATTAATGCCCTCTTTCTTTTAGAAAATTATGCATCCAGCCTTTTAAATATCGACTGATTTTTACAACTCAATACTCCATATCGATAAAATTTACGTAACAATTGATTTCTGATTAAAAAAAATTCATTTCTGATTGACAACTGCGACTGTAGTTAGGAACTTTTATAAAAAAATGGTGAAAAATAATTTTAAGAAATCCGCGACATTTAAAATTGATTTTCGTCGTGATACTCTCTTACTATGGGTTCAATCTTCTCTATCCCAAAAATTTTGGTGCCTTTGCCTATGTGCCGGTCATTGGATTGTGTGATTTTTTAAAAATCCAAACGGCCGGAAAATCGCTCTGCACGGAGCCACGTGAGTTTTCGGCACAGAGATCCTGCCTCTGTACTGCGACGGATTCCGTTATTTAAAACATTATATACTATATTGTTTGTGCTAAAAGCAACGGTGTTTTATATCGTGTGTGATGCAGAGGGAGAAAAAAGAAGAAAAAAATGGCGACGAACGGAGATTTCAGCTTTGCTGGTAGCAATGCTAGCGTGAAGAATAATTCTCCTAGTGAGAAAGGGAGGAATGGACTGGCAAAGATTCACACGCAGAAGAAGAAGGCGGAAGCGGGAGAGGTCTGCCACGACGACAGCGGGCCGACGGTGAAGGCCCAGACCATCGACGAGCTGCACTCCCTCCAGAGGAAGAAGTCGGCCCCCACCACTCCCATTACGGGAACGCCGAAGGCCGCGTTTGCCACCGCTTTATCTGAGGAAGAGCGCCAGAAGCAACAGCTCCAGTCCATCAGGTACTATTACCGGAGTATTTTATTTACTGAATGACGCTGTTTTTTTTACCATGCTTATTCCTGCAGCCGTTGGATTGGATTGGATTCTTGTGTTATATGGTAGGACCCATGACGTCTTGTTGGGCCTTTTGGGCCTCTTTATGATTTTTTTTTTCTTTTTTTATTGGCAAAATAAATTTTATTAAAATTCGAGTAAGGGTTAGATTGAGTGTAAGATTGGACAGAACACCAAAGAACACCAAAGCCCGTTTGGATGTGAGATAAGGATTGATGATATTAGTAACGAAGGAGATAAGATAATAGGGGTATTATGTAAGAAGGGTGAGCCTATATTGATGTGACGGGGAATTAAATAGTATTCGATTTGGATGAGTGATAAATTGGGGGATAAAGTTGTTTTGTAGTTGAAATGGTAGAGAGTAGTAACACTCCAGAACCTCCCCATAAATAATCTCCCGCCGGGGGTATCAGGGAGTACAAGAGAATCCGGAGCTTAGCTATTACTAATACTCCTCCGGTAGCTCCCATCCAGATAGGCCCCAAAAGGCAAAAGCCCATACACCCAAGGACAAAGCCCATACAACACCTAATGGGCCAAGCCCACTCACCTAACGGATCAAGACGCCGCACCCTAGCCGCCGTCAGCCAGCTGGAGTCACCATCGCCCACACAGCCACTCGAAGCATCTCCATTTATGAGTTCGCTTCAATATCGTGATTGTTCGCTTCGTAGACATAGGTCGCGCCATAAATTATGTTGATTTATAATGGAAATGGATCCTTTGTAGTCCATGTTTTTGGACTGGAGCAGACAGTCCTCATCGGTATTGTTCATTTGCTACAATCAATGGTTTGGATTTATTTTAAACTTTTAATAGTAAGAGCTAATTGTTATAGTAAGAATTGATGTGCAAATCTAAAATAATGATTGAATCAATGGACTGTCCTGATTCAGTCCAAACCATTGGACTACAGAGGACCCGGACCCATTCATAATGCATCTATGTTGGGGGAAAAAATTGCGTCACTGGATCAGATTTGTTTCGAAAACATATCAATAATGCTCTATGAACATGATTTCTGACATGGTTAATGTTGTTTGATGAGTTTTATAAAGTAAAAAATTCCTACTATTGAGGTGGGTCCATGAAAATCTGCAAAAGGCCAACCAGACCTCCAGTAACGAGAGGGTCTGATCCTGTATAATAGTACTATTATGTTAATTTGAAGTGAAATTGAATTATGTTTTTACCATTTGGTGAGGAAATAAGAGAGTAATATACTATTATCAGAAAAATACTCTTGGTACAAAGTTTTTTTTTAGAAGTAACGCACCAAAATATTTTGTATCTAATTCAGAATGACATAATTTCTTTTTTAAATAAGATTACGGGAGAAGTTTAATATATAAATAGATTTGCGGACACATAGTAAATCGGTCACAAAGGATGTATTAAACTGAAATTTTGATAAGATGTGTTGGTTGAACAAACCGGTTTGTTCTTATATTTTGGGTGAGATGGTGTGTGACTTGTTTTCTTCGTCCGTAGAATAATTTGGAATTTAATTATCAATGGTCTTTTGATTAATTAGGATTTATTATTGTGTGGGTAAAACAGTGCATCATTGGCATCGCTGACGAGGGAAACGGGGCCAAAGGTGGTGAAAGGAGACCCAGCGAGGAAGGCGGAAACGCCGAAGGTGTCATCGCACTCGCACGTGACTGACCCCTTCCATTATGCTCCGACCTTCAGCACCAGTGACAGTGCTCTCAAGTTCACCCACATCCTCTACAACCTCTCCCCTGCTGGTAAAATTTTTACTTGTTTCACATTATAGATTCATGATCAATGTGTCCCAACAATTTCACTTCAAAATTTGCTTATGCGATCAACGTGTTAATTAATTTATGTCAAAGAATCAAATATTCGAGGAACCAATTTGGGAAAATCATTTAGGCTTATTGAATCATTGCTGCAACAATTATTGGTTCGACACCTCCTACATCAAGTTCACAGACTCATACGTGGTTCGAAGGGTTGTGGGGGAAACATTGAATAATATATATCTTACAGATTAACGTGTCTTTTTTAGCTCTCTAGATAATCTGGTACAAAGACTTGTATAATAGGACAATGTCACCAATCAATGAAAACTGTCACAGGTTCGATTTAAAGTTTTCAATTCAAAGACTTGTATTGATTGGTGAATCCAACATTAATTTCTCACTGGCAAATTAGGAATTCCCCGCTATACTTGCTTGGATATTATTTAGTACTCGAATTAGTAATATCCCACAAAATGCCACCAGAGAATTTGCCGGGAGATTCCCCAGGGAGCGTTGCTCCTCCTGTGAATAATCTAACAATTGTGTTTGGCGCTCAAAATGGAAAAATGAAAAATGAGTTCATCGTAGTGAGTATTCCCATGGTAATTTTGATGCTTTCATCAGTATAACATGAGTGATTTTTCCCTAACAGAGCTTTATGAGCAAGCCATAAAATATGAGAAAGGATCATTCCTAACAGCAAGTGGCGCATTAGCTACACTCTCTGGCGCAAAGACAGGCCGCTCGCCAAGAGACAAGCGTGTCGTGAAGGACGAAACCACCACTGATGAGCTTTGGTGGGGAAAGTAAGTACCCCCATTTTCCGTAATTTGTTCAAAATTTCCACTTTCAAAAACCATTATTTTTTTAATTGTTGACTTTATTGGTGTCATTTTAATGCTCCCAGGGGCTCACCAAACATTGAAATGGACGAGCACACTTTCTTGGTCAATAGAGAAAGAGCCGTTGATTACTTATGCTCTTTGGAAAAGGTATTTTATTGGAATTGGTCCCTCCTTTTCTTACTTTTTCATTTAAGTAGATTATAAATTCTAACCTACATTTAGAATCTAATATGATTTTAGGGGGAGATCTACTGGTTCACTTTTTCTTTTTTTTTTGACAAGAACTGGTTCACTTTTTCAAACCCCACAATATGACCTTCAAAATCTTTTTTTCTAATAAAGAAAAGGGAACACATCTTTGGTGTCCTCTTTTTTTGAAATTGTGTATACTTTTACTACTCCTTTAACGCCCCTCTCCCAAGTCAGTTATTGCATCACTTATAACTTGGCATGGGCGGTTATACTTGGGCAAAAGAGTAATTGTCTAAAAACCAGCTTATCATAACCACTACCCCACTATGTAGAACAATCCCAAAAATGTGCACACACAGTGTGTGCCACCCACCTAGTTACAATTGTTGCATAAGAAAAAGAATGTGGGGGACCGATTCTTGATATTGTCTACATAGTGGTGTATAATTTCCACTAACATATTAGATTCATTAAGTCCAACGAATTGGACTTCATATCCCAATCTTTCGTCACGATGCACAAGTGGTTGCACTAGTTCTGCAACTGCTATTAATGGTAAGTTTTCTTTATCATGTTAAATGAACAATATCTAGATTGTGAATTTTGATGATAGTTACTGCTTGGCCTCTTCTGTCCCTCGTTGAGTGGTTGGCTGACCCATCACTTTACCGTAATTTTTTGTCCTGCATTTACATTTTCCAGCAGGACGCCCCAAGCAAAAAGCCATTAAAAAATCACGGTATCCTTGACAAGGTCTCATGTTTTCTAACTAACCTATGCTACAAGCCGAATTTTTGACCAGGAGGATTTTCTTAAAGAGTCCAGTCTCACTTTATTTATCTGTACTGATGGAGTAGGAGATCTTAAGACCAAAAATAACGTGGTTGGGTGAGACCAAATGACTGCAAGAAGACAAAGGTGCTGGAGTCCTCTCACCTTCTTGGGACTCACCGGGTTGAGGACTCATAAGTTTTTCCAAACAAAAAAGTTTAGGTTGAGTTTCGGTTCTCACTTTACCCATAATGGGGATATGAGAGTGAATTTGTTCGTTCCACCCTACACTGCAGTGATACATATGTAGGCTACATGTGCTTTGCATGCCTTCTTTGTCTGTATTGTGTTGTTCTGGTCTATGCTTGGTTTAAATTTAATTTTGGGTCCCAAAATTGAAGCCAGAAAATCTTCAATAGGATACTCCCAATAGTAGTCGATAGAAAAGGAATATATATGCATATATAGATATATACTTGTGTGTGCATGTCATTTTGGTGGTTAGAATCTAAAACAGGCCATTGGTTGATCCTTAGCAAGATATCAAAAGGTTGACATCTCAACAGCAACAATAAAGCTTGGCATGCAACATGCATGAGAATCACCTTTTGTCACTTTCCCCCCTTAAGTATGGGGTCCCCTGCAACGTCCAAATAGTGGAATCGGAGCCTACATCCGTTGTTGCCACAATTTCCCAATGGTTGGCTACTGCTGACCACTTGGAATAGGATGTCTAGGTGAAAAAAAAATGATCTTCTTTTGGACCATAATTTTTTTCCTTGGTTATTTATTTAGTTATTTACTGTATTTTCTTATGGGGCAGAGGGGCGGCTTTTTTGTTTTTGATAGGCAGCAGAGGGGTGGTTTACTGATCTCCCGTTGAAATGGTTGATTACAAGGCATTGTTTGGTTTAAACCTGGACGTATACTTAAATTAATCAATATTCACCATTACTTTTAAGGTAAATCCTTGACTTATGGGATGTAAACAAAAAGAGGTTTGTTCATTTGATCACAATTCATAACTAGACCCTAGTGTAAATTCCATGTTTTCACTTGTTGTAACCACAATATGATTGCCTATTAGTATTGGTGTAACCTGCATAATTCTATTTCAAGTGTCTGTGAATGATTTGTTTCTTGTTGCAACCAAATTGTTTCCGATTACCAGTGCTGTAATCTGCTCTTTCCTATTTCAGGTGTTTGTGAATGATCAGTTTCTGAACTGGGATCCAAACCACCGTATCAAAGTCCGTATTGTATCTGCCCGAGCTTATCATTCCTTGTTCATGCACAACATGTAAGCAATTGCCATTTGAACATTTTAACCAACTAGTTTCTATGTATATTTTCTACTTCTCCAAGAAGGCTAAATTTCATAGGTAAGTATTCTTGACCTATGGTGTTTGTGATAGCTTCTTGTGGTGATTTTTTGTTCTGGCACCTTAGTGTCAGTGTGCTTTTTAAAGTTTCTGCTTCCGCTTTGGGCATTAAACATCTTTTTGAAAGCTGATTCTGAGAAGCATCTATTTGTATACTTTTGAATTCTTACTTTTAGAATCAGATCTGTAAAATCTAAAGTTTGAAAAACATTGCCATTGTTGTAAGGGGTATGTGATAAATCTGTGTGTTCCGAAACGGAAAAGGGAAAATACCAGAGATGCAGCGATATTAGTATAGTGTACGTAAGATAACTGGGTCGGTTTCAGGTGTATCCGACCCACGCCTGAGGAGCTGGAGAATTTCGGTACTCCGGATTTCACGATATACAATGCCGGACAATTCCCATGTAACCGTTACACCCATTATATGACTTCCTCAACTAGCATAGACCTCAATCTTGCTAGGAGGGAAATGGTAATCCTTGGCACTCAATATGCCGGGGAAATGAAGAAAGGCTTGTTCAGTGTAATGCACTATCTCATGCCTAAGCGTCAAATCCTCTCCCTTCACTCCGGCTGCAATATGGGAAAAGGCGGCGATGTTGCCCTTTTCTTTGGATTATCAGGTCCCCGATAAGTGTTGACTCTCTATTCTCCCCCTGACCTATAACAATAGCATTTTTTATCTGCTTATGTACTGACGAAGTGTATCTTGGGTGTGTTTATAACAGGTACTGGGAAGACTACATTGTCTACAGATCATAATAGGTACTTAATCGGAGATGATGAGCACTGCTGGAGTGAGAATGGTGTGTCAAATATAGAGGGTGGTTGTTATGCAAAGTGTATTGATTTGTCGGGTGAGAAAGAGCCTGATATCTGGAATGCCATCAAGTTCGGGACTGGTAAAATTTTCAAGACCTTAGTCTAGCATCTACTACTTAGTCAAAATGTATCTGTTTGAAACCAAAATTTGGAAATCATTACATTGGTTCTTATGGTATTGAATATGATTGCTTCTTTCGGCAGTGCTGGAAAATGTGGTGTTTGAGGAGCATAGTCGAGATGTTGATTACTCGGATAAATCTGTCACTGGTAAATATTATATGTGTCTTAACTTTTCTTTTACATGGCGTTATAATTAAGAGGTATATTCTTATCTGATGTTCAATTCTCAAAGTACAAAATCTTAAAATCAAGCTATCCTGATCCATTTTGTGTCCTGGTTTTTGTCATTGTAGAGAACACTCGTGCTGCATATCCAATAGAGTACATCCCCAACGCTAAGATCCCATGTGTTGGTCCCCATCCAAAGAACGTCATCCTTCTCGCCTGTGATGCGTTTGGTGTTCTTCCACCTGTGAGCAAGCTGAACTTAGCCCAGACCATGTACCACTTCATCAGCGGCTACACTGCTCTCGTATGTCCTAGCTGAACTTGTTTTTTATTGGAACTCGCTCATTGTTATAGGTTTGAATGTTCGAGAGTAAGGAGATCTAGCTATACAAGAATGTATTTGCTTGTCAAGGTCAGCTGGGTAGCTGACCTTGTTAGCCTTGCTAGAACGGGCGTCTAATCTTTTGGATAACCATTTGCTACCAATGGAGAATTGTTTCTCATCTTAATAATTTGAGGTGATTAGATTCGCCCCTTAGTTGCACGAAGCGGGAGCAGGTGCAGGAATGGACGTGTGGGAGAGGGGGAATATAGAAACTCCCAAGGTTGGGAGCCCGAAAGAAATGTGTACATATGTTTCAAAAATAATGTAGGACAGAATATACGCTTTAAATCTACAATCATTTCAGGGACTAAAAAATATAGGCCAAGTCTACGTCAAGTGTAAGAATGGGGTAGTGTTAGAATGTTTGGTTTTCTTTTCAAGATTTCATGACTTGGGCTATATATATGAGTTAAATTGAAGACCAATTTATGTTGCTTTGTATTAAATTACTGTTTTTATATACCAATATCGTGCAAAAGCTCCCATCGTCGTAAGGAGCGAGCTCCCATCTCAATGGGAGTGGGCTCCCATCAAGCTCCTTAGTTGGGAGCACAGAATCGAGCTCCTAAGGTGGAGCGGCACCTCCCCTGCTCCCTGCTACTAACATCGCACCAATGAAACAACAAATTTCATATCTAATAGAGCACAATGGTTTTTTAATTTTATGCAGTAAATGAAGTGTCATTGCTATGCAAACTGAACTTGCGTACAAAAAGCATTCTGATGGCTATCTAAGAATATCTTGTTTCTTAACTAACCACCAACTATTGTGGCTTGTCATTCGAGAAAATGCCATTGGGACATAGTTTTAATGGCTATTCTGAGGAAAAATTTGTTTGTTTTCCTTTTCGTAATGTACCAATGAAACAGGTAGCTGGAACAGAGGATGGGATAAAAGAGCCAACAGCAACGTTCTCAGCCTGCTTTGGTGCGGCATTTATAATGCTTCATCCTACCAAGTATGCAGCCATGCTAGCCGAGAAAATGAAAAAGCATGGGGCTACAGGATGGCTTGTTAACACCGGTTGGTCAGGCGGAAGGTATGAGTTTCAACCATGACTTGTAGTGTATCCAAATGCATCACTGATGCATTTCAAGTTTTAGCACATACAAATTTGAGCTTGTATTTCCTCCCCATCCCCCCCCAGATATGGGTCCGGAAATCGTATCAAGCTAGGTTACACCCGAAAAATCATTGATGCGATACACTCTGGGACTCTGTTGGAGGCGAACTACGTCAAGACTGAGGTGTTTGGGCTTGAGATCCCTACCGAAGTTGAGGGTGTGCCATCGGAAATCCTAAATCCAGTTAATACTGTGAGTTGCTCTCTAAAATTTCACTCCTTTCACACATAACATTTGAATCAACAACTATTTTACCCTTGAGTTCATTTTACTAGTCATGAAACTGTCTGGACAGAACTGATCCATACCGTTTGGTGCCTAAAAGGATAAATGGTACACCAACGGTTTGGTTTGCAGTTTCAGTCATGATTTATTGTATCTAACCGTATTTGTTATGACATTGTAAACAGTACATATATCACCTCACCTATACTTATACCAAACCCTAAGTGAAACGCTAAGAAAAACAATATATATTCCACTAAAACCGTATTAATCCGAACTGCGAACGGGTCTTGCATTTTACTGATGGCTGCATTTTTGGGTTGGGATTAATGCAGTGGTCCGACAAGGTGGCCTACAAGGACACGCTGTTGAAGTTAGGAGGTCTGTTTAAGAAGAACTTTGAAGTGTTCGCAAGCTACAAGATTGGAACTGACAACAAGCTTACAGAAGAAATCCTGGCTGCTGGTCCGAATTTCTGATTGGAATGATCTTTGTGGTTAATGGAAGAGAGAG
Organism: Rhododendron kiyosumense; assembly: GCA_019656275.1. Classification (NCBI taxonomy): domain Eukaryota; kingdom Viridiplantae; phylum Streptophyta; class Magnoliopsida; order Ericales; family Ericaceae; genus Rhododendron; species Rhododendron kiyosumense. Next base: position 1,374,654 of record BPLS01000197.1, on the reverse strand, counting down.
AGAGAGAGAGAGAGAGAGAGAGAGCTATATGCATGTATTTATTGGATTGTTCATGTCTCGTATGTCTGTAATGTGTGTTTTTAATTAATCGTGGCAGCCTTTATTTCTCTACACTGGCATATTTTTTCCGCTTTGTACTAGGTGCTAAAATTCGTATTCTGATGTCCTTCCGTCCACATCTCGGAAGGGATAACGGCCTAGTTTTGGAAGGGAAGGCATAATCTCCACAGAGTCGAATTGATTGTTCAAGTGAAGTTTGCCCTTTTTCGTTTAACACATAGTACATTCTTCCTTTGTATGTTCACTTTCTTTTGTTGTTGCCACGGTACTGCGAAAACCGAAACCCGATTATGATCCACTAGCCCTTAGTGGGCAAAAGAAGCCTATGGATGATTAGTCCACGGATTTCCAATTCTTATGATCACCTCAATATGAAGTGGTTATAGCCAGTGGAACACTTAGGGTGGGGCAACTCCTCATATGGCGGTGGCGGCAGAATGGAGGGATGAGTTCTCTCTCTTTTTCTCCATCACCCCATCCTATTCCTCCCCATACCACCAGCACTAGCTGCCTCCCTCCGCTGCTCCTTAAACGATTCCACTGCGTTGTCTAGCGGTCAATCACTGGTTTTTGCCGTTGTGGTAATAGGAGGTTGTTGTGTGGTGAGTTTTGCGGTCGAGGTCAGGAGGTTGTTTGTTGTGTGGCAGGTGGGTTTTGCGGTCGAACTCGTTGGGTCTTGACGGACTCCTTGGCCTTGGGAATTTGAATTTAAATTTTAGACTTTAAATTTTGAGATCCATGGAATTTGAAAACACAATTCTCCAAAATGGATGTTTTTAGATTCTTACTTGACCTTTTTTGTCTCTTCCCTTTAGAACTCTATATCGATCATATTCTTTGCATTTTTTAGATTGCTTTTATATAATAGATAAGTATAACTTTTATTAAAAATTACTATAGTTATCGAATTTATACCACACGCAACACCTTGACAATGCTTCTCTAATGAAATCGACGATGACCACATTTTTTAATCAAATTTTAAAATTTCAAGAATTATAGGAAATTTTGAAACAAAGCTTTAGATGAGAATAGAAAATGTGCACAAATATGTGAATAATTGTATTATCTAAACTTGATTTGTATAAGATGTGGCCAATCTGGTTACATTCATTGCCTTTGAAATGGGAGGTATAAGGTTTCAATCTATAGAGAGACGTCGAACCTCATTAGTTGTTAACCCACTGATTTTGCTTTAGGGGTTAAATTATATCCACCAGATGTGCAAATCGGTTTCCATCCACCTGTGGGCTCCCACCACACTTTCTTTTTTAGGTTATAATTTGAATCGTTTATTTTTTAGAGCCCATAGAGTAAAATATGCATGTAAAAAATTAGCTTGATTGGATATTGATAGGTAAATTAAAAATTGAATCTTGGTTTACAGAATGGGCGGTCATAGATTTTAAAGTTAAATTGTTCATGACTGTCTATTTGATAAACCAAAATTTGATTTTTCCAATACCTGTGGATTTTCGATCGAATTGATATTTTGCGTGCATGTAATTTTCTACAAATTCTAGAAGATGAACGGTTCAGATTACAACAAAAATTACTCAATGGGGCCCAAATGGGCAATGAAAATTTAAACTCTTTTCAAGTTAGTACTAAAAAAATAAAGATTGCGTGGGAGATGGTCAAAATTCTAATTCCTTCCCGGGAAAAAAGTTGTTCCAACCGACAAAACTTGATTCCAAAATTCCCCTAGCATTCACCTTCACAAAACTCAAACTTGACCCTCAAACGGAAACTGACTCTCAGAATTAGGGTTAGGGTTTCAGAATGGAGAGTTGGGATCCGGACACCAAATCCACCCTAACACAAATCCCCCTTCTGTCAACGAAGGCCAGGCCCTGCGACTGAGTGGCGTGGACGCAGGTTAGATTTGCTAGTTACTCTAAAAATCGACCTGAAGCTCACAAACCTCAATGTGTAAAGGCTCACAAAGAAATTCCAAAGGAGAATTTGGCCATAGGAAGAGGAAAAGATGTAGGGTGGTGTGAGTCCAGAAATACTGTGGGGCTTGGTTCATCCTATACTGATGTTGTCACTGGTATAAAATAGCCGTCCTAGTAGACCAATCATAAAGGCATGTGATGAAGGTTTTGAATGGTTACACGGGAGCGCAATTGGAAGACCTCATTCGTGAAGAAATTTGGCGTCTTTGAGGGAAGCTTTCATTCATTGCTGAAGGGATATCATAAATTTAGTTGAGAGAAATAGGGGGAAACTTGGTTCTTCTGACCTTCACTTCTTTGGAGGACATGACGATTATGTTAGAAGAACCTGGTTTGTGTTGGTTAAGGAATTGGTTTGTGGAAGTTAGTTACGAAACAGAGTGCTGATTCGAAGCTTGATTGTAAGAGGGAGGTCTGGTTGAGTTGTTTTGGGTTCCCTTGGAATTTGTGGAACGCCGGCACTATCAGAAACATTGGCAAAAATTGGGGTGAATATGTAACTTTGGATGAAGCAACATCAAATGAGTGTTCTTTTGCAGTTGGAAAGGTGAAAATTCTCAGTGATGTTTTTGAAACTATTAACCAGGAGATTTGTTTGGAATTAAATGAAAACTATTACCCTGTTGTTAGAGCGTTGGAAGAGCATGTGGTAGTCAACAGTACAGTATCATGATCATGACTAACGGCAATCGCAGAGGTTGTGGTAAAAAAAATATGGTCTCTTATCCGAGTTCAGAAGAGGAATCAGATGGAGATAGTGAGAAGGTAGAAGTTGATGAAGCTGAGGAAATGAAAGAAGAGAATGGCGATAATAATGTGGTTCCGCTTTCCTCAAATTAAGTAGACAAAGCGGGTGGTGTTTTGGCTATTGAGAAGGACAATGTTGTCGGGAATGTTGAAGACCATGGAGGGAAGGTTCGGGTTTTGGTCTCTACTTCCAACTCAGAGTGCCAATCCATAATAGTCATATTTCTCTTTTGAAGCTGCGTTTTGTAGATAGGAGCGTTTCAAAAGAAAGATTTATTCAGAGTCGAGCTGGTGTGGCGAGATCCACACATGAGGCTATATTAAAGATGGAAAGGAGGGTGAATAGGTCTAATTGGAAGATTAGAAGAAAAAAAAAAAGCTGCTTTCTGATTTCGGGATTAAGGCGGCCAGAGTTCCCAATAAAGCTAAGGTGGTCTCCTCTTCTTCATAATCCTCTCTTGACATTCAAAATAGGAGTTTTATTCTGTTCAAGAATGCTAAGGTTTTAGATTTAAAGGATGTGTTCGGAATTGATCTCGTGGAGGGGATGAACTTTAATCTGAAAAAATTGGTTGAATTGGATGAGGAAATCGTGGATAGGGAGAATCCGAGAATGCATCGAAAAAGTATCTGGAGTTAAATGAGGGAGAGGATTCGGATAGAGAGGATGAGGCATCCTTTTCTTTGGAGTTTTAGCTCCCGGGTATCCGGCGTCATAGGTTTGTGGTTCGGTTTGTAAGGTGTTAGTAGGTTGTTGTCCTTTAGCTTCTGCGTTTGTTCTGATTTGCTTTGTTTTGTTTGAAGGTGTGGGTTGAGGTTAGTTTTTCGTGATTCGTTTTGGATTTCTGAGTGTTATCTTTTAGGTTTTCCTCTAGTTTGGTTGGCATCTTGCTGTCCTTCTTTGGTTTTGGGTGGCATATGCCGGTGTGCCCTTGTTCCGTTTAATCTCTCTTTTACAAAGATTAATAAATCTCTTTTTGCTAGACAAAAAAAAAACCCTTAATGTTGCACCCAACCTTAAGGTATGGGCAGTTCGCTCACGCTTAGGACACTCGAATCTATAGGAATTTTGGAATTTGTAGCTCAGAAAGTGAGAGGTTTGTGTTTGTCTCTCTTCATGAAATTCTTCCAGAGGAGTGCCGCCTCATCCAAAATGGCAGGTTGGCGGGTGCGGATAGGCGGAATTGAAAGGTGGACGTAGAGAGAGAATGCATTCCAAGTGAGATGCCCAAGAGAAAAAGGAAAGAGGGAAAGAATCGACGAGGAATCGTTAACCAAAAAGAGAGAATGAAAAAGCGTGACGATAATGCAACACTCAAGATGTTAGAAGGTGCAAAATTAATGGGTGCCGGAACTGCTACAATTGCTTCAACGGACAGACCTCACATCTAAGGATCAGGAGTTTTTTTTTTCGAGAAAAGGTCCCATCGTAAAGTGAATGGGAAAGTGGAGATGGGCTATGGTATCATATCAAACGACATCCGGTCAACAATGATCGGAACCGTTTATTTTTAGAGCTCGTCGAGAACATTGATAATGCCAAAAATCACGTTGGTCAGATATCCTTTGATAAAATATCAAAATGCATTGATTTTCAGATAATTCTTGTCCAATGGGTTACAATCCAGTGTTGCACACTTAATTTCTTACAAACTTAATGCATTTCAAAATCAAATGGATATTGTTCTTATGGAAGTATAATAATTTATGCTCACAAAAGAAGTCCATGTCTTGTTAAGTTCAAAGAATGCATGTGCTCACATTAAGAGAAGTGTTCACTAGCCTCCTCTCTTAAGGTTACAGAAGGATGTGTATGTGGTGTTATAGAGATTTGAATCCTCGCATTACATGCTATCTATACTATATACTAAAGCAAATAGACCTCTTAAATGAGGTGATTTGTGACAGGGCCACGTCATGGTCTTGACTATGAAAACTAAAGGATCACACCCAATGCCGGCTCAAATTTGAAGCGGAAATCCTAATAGGGGGTCATCTATCTCTGCATCTTTGGAACTAAATTTTGGTTGAGGAAAATTTAAGGGGTGGAGATTCGAATCCAACCCCTAAAGCATCCAAAGAACCTAAGCTGCCACACGAACAAGAAGATGTTATTCAAAGGCGATTGAAACTCTTTATTATCTAAAAATATAATATGTATTTTTGGGGGCTCTCTTCCAGAAAAAAATTGGGGGCTAAAAGCGATGACTTTCTCGATTCCCTCTCTAAGCCGGCTGTGATCTCACACCAAAAAATTGCAGCTTAACAAAGAAACAAATTCCGTAAATTTTAAATTGTTGTGCATGGCACGAGTTTAAATTATCGTGCATACTGCATAGCGTGAGTTTTGTAAATTCAACAGCATATATATTTGGGATTTGAATCCTCTTCATTACATGCTATCTAGTCCAGTATATATTAAAGCAAAGATTTTTTTTTTAAAAAAAATGAGGAGTCATGTGAGAGTGCCATGTCATCCTCTTAAAATTCTATTTTTTCATTAATTTTATATAGCAAGTGTAATTGTTTTTATTGTTGTATTCTACACCTGGTAGTACGTTTCAATAGTTGACTATGAAAATGACAAGATTGCAACAAGAAATTGCAGCTTAACAAAAAAAGCCATTTTGTCAATTTAAACTATATATTTTGCATTGCACGAGTTTAAATTATCGTGCGTAACATGAGATTTAAAAATAAAAAAAATATCTTAGATAGGAATTTGAGTCTTCCCCAATATATACTATTTATACTACATGTTAATGCAAAATGTCTTTTTGTATCGAGAGGCCTTGCGAGCCTTTTCATCAATGTATCCTATCGAGTTTTCCTTAATAAAGTTTTGCCGTTTTAAAAAAAGAAGATGCTTCTTCTCTTTCTCTCTCCCTCACAAAACCCTAGCTGCCACCAAAATATTTTGTCTCCCTTCCCCCGGGGCTTCACAACCTTGTACGGCGGTGGAAGGGGAAGGCTTATATGCTTTTATCTTTATTTTATTTTTCTTTTGTCTTTCAGGTCAACGATTTGTGTTAGGCGCGTAAATGTTTACATAAGTGCCCCTAATTTATCATTGCTACGTCTATTTATATTATTACTTGAAATTTTATTCGTTTATTTTGTGTTGTAGGTATTTGAAGGCTTACCATTCTAATGGGCTTTACCATGGCAAAATTGGCATATAAGTTGGCAGATTGGTACGTGGAGTTTCCAACATGGCCAATGATACTAATTTAATTGATGGGCCCACTGCATGTTATGGAGGCTTAATTGTCATATCTGTAGTTTTTTTAAAGTTTATTAGTGCGTTCATATTTGGTTGAAGACCATTTGATCGTTTGGGTGTTTGTTGTCTTTTATTCTTAGCTAGCACTTTATCTCTTTTGAGACTATTGATTGGATATATAGCAGATCGCGAGTGTCGCTTTTGTGCATCAGAGAGTCCGTGAACTTGGCCTAGAGTTTTCAATTGTTCAAATTTTAGAAAGACTCGTCGTGAGAGGAATTGTTTTTTCTCACGAAAAGTCTCTTTTAAACTCGTATCATTGATTACGGATATGGACAATTAGGATGCTACACCTGTAGTTCATGCACAGAGAGTCCGTAAATCCTAAATTAGAGGCACAAAAAGTTAAGAGTGTGGGGATGAAAAATGGGTACATCATTTAGCCAACATAAACTTAATACACTATAGAGTTCAAACACATATGGTCAAGACAAAAAGATAGAGATGACAATCTAACCTGAACCAATTGGGACGGTTCTAGCCGATTTTGAGCTGCAGGTTTGATAGGTATATTCTGGGTTGTGATCAGGATGATTTTATCGGTATTTGAGGTATTACGATCTGCATCTTCAATCCTCAAATCTTGCATTACTAAAATTGAGATATTGTGGTTTGCAACTTCAAGCAAGAAATTTTTTGCTTTACAACTGATAAACTTCTGTTTAGAAATCAATACGTTTTGAATAAGAGATTATTCCCTTGCTAAGTAGGAGGAAGCTATGGTACACAGGGTATACCGTATGTTTAAATTATGATAATTTGTGGTTTTTATTATGACGATTTTTGGTTTTCTAATGCATAATTTTGATGATAGTTACGACTTCTATTTTAAAATTTACTTGTTAAACAGGTCATTAGCAGGTTACTTATAATTAAAAAATATTGTTATTATGTAACCATAATTATTCGTACCAGAAACCATAATACTTGTACCCTAACCAAATATATGTGTACAATATCACAAATTAAATAATGCTACCCACAAATGTTATGACAATACCATAAATTGGCATTATCTTGCCACAATGAGTCATACCAAAAATTCTTTGATACGTATGATATTTCGTAAAATCAAAATATGTCGTACCAAAATCAACAATTGTTGTACCCAAACAAAATACATGTGTAAAATACCACAAATTCAGTAAAATAAGCAAATTTGTTATGACATCATCTAAAATTGTCATGTTCTTACCACGACGTGTCGTATCAAAAGAAAACATATTTAAATACTACAAATTATAGAACAAACCATAATTGTTATGACAATACCATAATTTGGCATTTTCATACCCACAACTGTTATAGCATAGCAAAGGAAATTGATTAAAATGTTCCGTAACAAGACCAAAATACTACAAATTCAGTAATATAACCAAATTTGTTATGACAACACCATAAATTGACGTATTCATACTCACAACGTATCGTATAAAAAAAATTCAATCGGAATGTTCAGTTAACGATAGTTATAATCAGCAAAATACCAAACCACAAATTTAGTAATATAACCAAATTTGATATGACAACATCATAAATTGACGTTTTTATACCCACAACGTGTCGTATAAAAAAATGCAATCGAAATGTTCAATTAACGATAGTTATAATTAGCAAAATACGATACCACAAATTCAGTAATATAACCAAATTTGTTATGACAATACTATAAATTGAAGTTTCATATTCACAACATATCGTATAAAAAAAATTCAATCGGAATGTTCAGTTAACGATAGTTATAATCGGCAAAATACCATACTATAACTAAACGTCATTAGCGAGTATATTTTTAGAATGATCAATCATAACTGTTAGAATATCAAGTCATACGATATTCAGCATTGTCACCAAAATTAGATATCGACAATTGCGTAATCGAAAAATATTTAATGTATCTAGATACATTAAAGTCTAGCAATTTACCATCCGAGCCCCATGTAAGCATTTTTTTTCTGATTAATTGGAACCGTCTATTTTTTACATAGTATGAATAGATCATATGTACCAAGAATAAAGTTGAACGCTTATCATTAGACCCTTAATCAGACAAAAAAAATCCTTTTACTATTGAGTTCGGGTGCCGATAAAAGAGCTTTCTAAACCCTATCGAGCCAAAAAATTACGTGGATTATTTAATCAACAAATATAACGAAATCAATAGTTTTGATCATGATTATTGAGTCGTGGTTGCAAGTTAACCGTACATTCAGTTACAACAGAGAAATTGGTTTTATATCAAATATATTGAATGCACAATTCTAAATGTTCTTTTGGTACGACACATTGTGGTAAGAAAATACCAATTTTTTGTGTTGTCATAACAATATGGTTATGTTATATAATTTGCAGTATTTTACAAATGAGGGAGAGGGAGAGAGAGTCAAGAAAGAGAGAATAACCTATGACGTGCTAAGCCATTTTTTTATTTTATTAATTGATTTAATAAATGGGTGGTTCAGATTATTCACGTTTAAATTCAAGGGTTTAAAATCATGGTGCGTATGGTACACCTCCTAATAAGGGATGTGTACCATAGGACTACCCTGCTAAATATGTAACATCTGTGTATCGCAATTCTGTATATCGCAATTCTCACATGAAATGTTTTTTACCATTTCGGGCACCGAAAATAAAGACGCCATATGGTTGTCATGTCGTTAATTAGTGGTGTGTTGCTCTTAATGTTCAATACTGTAATTCGGATTTGGTAATGTAATAGTATGCTTTATGACATTTTCATACTCAAATTGTATTCCATTTTGTTTGTCGACAATTTGACTTTTTTGTCATATGCAGTCCTTATCTTTGTATTTAATGAACCGAAAAGTCTTTCCACGGACATTGTGCAGAAATCGCAATATGGAGCCCACTACGGATCCCATACAAACAATCCGAGCCGTTCATTAAATTTAAAATATTTTTTGAGTGCTTCCGCATAAAATCAATTCAACTCGATACTTGTAAGTGGACTATCCAATCGTCTAACTTTTCTTTTCAGATTTTAAGTTTTTTTACGGGGGCAATCGAAAAAATATTTTAATTTTAATGAACCGCTCGGATTGTTATTGTGGGACCGTAGTGGGTCTCATCTCGCGATCTGTGCACAATGTGTGTGTGGATAGCGCGGACGTAGCGATCGAGGCTGCTTTTTTGGAAGACCATGGCTTATCTGATTGCTAAATGGATTATCTATCTATACTCCTATTTTTTCCTTTATGTGAACTCAACTTCTGCTCTTTGGCTAGATAGCTATTACTAGTACGTTTTTCGTTCCTAGGTTTGTTGGTTTGTGATTTTAGATTGAGTTTTGGGTTTTTTCTTTTCTGAAGATGCCCCATTAACTCCTTTAATGGTGGATTCTTTGGTAATAAAATTTACTGTACCAAAAACTTAAAAAAAAAAAAAAAAAACTTTGATATCTGGAGCCATGGAGAAATTACAAGGAATGGAGTTGGAACGACTCAACCATTCCATGATGATGTCCCCAGGGCCGGGGCGTCTCCACTAAGGTTTAGGAGTTTAGGAAAATTCTTTGGGTTAAAAAAATGTACTAGAATTTTTTATATTTTGGCATATAATTTGATATTTCATTTATATTATCGACACTAATTCAGTCATGCAAAACTATAATAATGAAAATTTACTAGTAAGATTTTTGAGTAAATAGATCATATAGCCAAACAAAATAAAATGAATTTGGCCTGGTAAAAGGGCGTTTGGATGCTTCATCTCATTTACTCGTTTTCCACTTCTAGTTGTTTGGCTCTTCTCTCCCAGAATGAGTTTTTGCCAAAATACATTAATGGTTTTTGATGTAGGAGAGCAAAATGGAAAAGTAGGAGGAGAGGATATTTTTGATTCCTCATTTTCACTTTTTCCAATTTTGGTTAGCAAAAAGACCTACAAAATATATTCTGTAGATATATCTCGAATACTAAATTATGTTACAAAATACATTTTGCACATATCACCCAAATACTCTAACCATATTCAAAATACATTTTGACCAAAATTAAAAAGCCAAAAAGTCAATAACCAAAATGCAAAAAGCAAGGTAACCAAACACCTCCATTTTCAAGCAAAGTAAGTTATTTTATAGTGTTTTGTATGAAAAATTATTTGAATAAATTAACAAGAAATTTAAGTGCCGATCCTCTCTTGGGGAAAAAATCCCACTTTTCACGAATGGTGCTTGTTTCCTCGTTTTGATACAAAGGCTAGATCACTTTTTTTTTTTTTTGAAATGAAATGAAATGAGGCTAGATCACATTGAAATAATTGACTACCCAAAATTTCCTCGTTTTGATACAAAGGCTAGATCACATTGTAATAATCGACTACCCAAAACCAAACTCATCGTGATAACTTCGATCTGGGAAACTCCTATTCGAGAAATTTTGGAGGCAATTAAATTTCCTGCTCTGAAAAGACTTTACAACAACTATAGTTTCTGCAAATAAAATAATGAAGGGAAAGAAATCTTCAGCAGAAAAATTCAAAATCTTTCATCCGTTAGTATCTGCCAGCATTGTATCCGGTATTCCTGCTTCTGGTTACAGCAGCAACTTGCCCTGATGATTTGCTGAGTGTGATATGCTCAAAGATGTTCGAGCCACCAGTTATAAATGATACCTCACTGTTGTGGAGCAAAAACACAAAAACACCGCGAAAAAAATTCTTCAAATACCCAGTCCTTCTAGCCAAGGTCAAGACAAATATGTACGTTCTTTTTTTTATATTAAATATGTACTACTTGAAAGCTAAAAAATGCAGAAATGAAAAATGAACAAAACCGAACCTACATGGGGCTCTCAGGATTAGGAACAAAAGGGTTGAGAGATGATCATTTTATCGGGAGAATTGCATCAAGGTTCTTTTGAAGCAGCCAACCTTCAGGATAAACAAGTCCGCGAGATTCCAAATGGAGATGCCAGTTCATTATCCTTGAACAATTTGGGGGTGTACCTTCCATCTGAGTTTCATCTTCCACCAATTGTTCGATAAATGTGGTTTCCTGTAGCCGAAGTGAACAGCTGTGAATATCATAATCGAGTTTTAAGGAAAATGATAGCGCAGTAGAATATCTGAAAATGAAACAGGATGGAGAAATGTATACCTGGAAACCCTCCTTCACAGAGTCCAACTGTCGAATAGGAGTTGCAAAGGGGCGTTGCCATCTCTTTGGGTCCCACAATATGGTGCTGTTGAATGCAAACCCAGACATATCAACATGAAATCTTCGTAGTCTTTTGCTTTTATCGTTGGTGTGCCATCCAAATACTTTGCTTCCATTGCATACTGGACCTTCCAGTATGGCTTTGTTTTTTCCTTGTGCTAGCATAGCAACAGGCCATGTGCCAAAACGCCTAGAAATTGCAAGTAGATTAAAAAGTACGCACAAGGATAGAACAATAAAATTAAACAGATAAATCCATCCAAGAAGCTTCTTGACTCATATTCAACACAAACTAAGGTTCGGTATGGAACTTAAGAACAGAAATGGAAACTAAGGATATTATTTTACTTCATCCCTTGTAGGTTCTTAGTTTTAGGAGGATGGATGTAGAAGTTATTTTCGTCCTTGCTTGGAAGTTTTGCTTCACTGTCCTCCCTCTTCCTTTGCAAAATTTTCCTCTTTGTTAATGTAAGTTGGTTTATTACTTCTTTCCTCTTCCTTGCCAAATCAAACATTTCCTCTTCCTTGTAAAATCAATAAGGGAAAGTAATTTCCATCCAACTTCTCATTTCATATTCTTTGCAAACCAAATTCTGATGCATGAATGGAATCATCTCGAATAATATCAAGGCTAACCAACCCTTATTGGGTGGCCTTTGCAACCCTTATTCTTTGCCCGCCACCCTTATTCTTTGCCCGCCCTCCAACAATCATCCTAGTCTTAACAAACCAAACACAAAATATTTAAAGTCATAGGATCAATTCAGGAAGTAGATCAAAGACTATAACAACAGGAGTTCCTATATGACCAGATCTTCCCAGGTGACGAACGGCATAATGTGGGAATAAAGGAGAAGATTGTTGACCCATTCAAAATCGTGTAAAGTACAACATAAAATAGTGTCCTCATAGAAAGGTTAGTATATTGGAGACCAAATAACGCCAAAAGAGTAATACATAGCATAATGAAATAATGTCAGTACTCAGAAGAACAAATCAATGCAAAATGAGTTTATAGTACCATAATATCACTAATTCACATTTATGGAACCCTCTACCCATTTCCTCTGAACGTTACCCCTTCCCCCTGTTAATAAACTAGCTAAAAAAATAAAAATTAGAGGTATCCTATAGGAAGAAAGGATGTTCCAACCATGGTCAAAGAACTATCATCCTTTAACAGAATGGTCTCCCGAACTCCATGCTTCTCAAATTGTGATAGGGAAATGTTAAAGCATCCAACTCAAAAGCAATTGGCAACGAGGGGAGAAGCCACCCAGGCAAATATACTAGTTTTGAAGGTTATAATTCACTAACGTAGGACAAGCTCTAGCAGGAAAATTAAAGGAAGGAGTGAAGCAACTTATAAAGCAGTTTTCCATGGCAAACAAGTAAAAGTTCTGGTATTATTTTTATATGGATAAGCTTTCCATATTTCCCCACATATGTTATTACTAGTCACAACAACAACAACGACGACAGAACCCAATTGCTAGTCTGAAGACTAATTTCCTAATTGCTCTTACAAGCTAAAGCCATTTTTGAAAGCAATAATCCCATACAATCTAGAGTGACAGAGAGTGAGAAATTTAAACCCGGTTAAGCTTGTTGAAGCTCATCCATCAATCAGGTGCACAAAGAATTGTCTAAATAACGAGATTGGTAAAATGGTCGAATCAGGAGAAAGAAATCAATGATCAACTCAATTATTGAAGCAACATGTTATTACTCAATGTACCTATTCAAAAGCTCATGGACAGGAAATACTAGTTAACGCGATTGAATCTTTAGAGTAAATCAAAGAATCGGAACTGCTAGATTTCAGTTTAAGAAACATATGCGATCATGGCAATGAAGAGTCAAGGAAACAAAAATGACATCAGAAGACAGGTTGCAGGACTAGATAATCAACCAAGGAGTAAGATGCCTATCAAAAAAAGAAGAAGCAAGGAGTAAGATGCATCAACTTTTCCTTTGAAAGTATAGCATGCTTTGTCCTAAGTCACATTGACTATTTTGACCAATTAAGGACATGCATGAGAAATTCGACACTTGTGTAAGGGTACGGGATACGTGTTCAATATTTTTAGAGTTTTATGTTGTACCTTCACCTCGAAAGCTCTATTAGTCTTCAAGTTTATGGCAAAATTTCGGTTTAAACTCCTACATTCTACATGAAATGGTGGATGACACCTTTTAAACACAATATACCTACAATATACGTATATCAACAAAGTTTGAATATTTGGTAGTGTCCTTTGTCCTCAATATGTGAATATACGAATCCAAAACTGAAGACCATACTCCTGCCGACACATGTACGGTGTACCCATATCTATGTGACATAGGCCTCAACTTGTTTTAACAACCAAAAATTAAATGAAACAGTTTTTGTATATTCTAAAATGACCACAAAAAAAATTCTAAATACGGTTGAGACATGAGAGTGACTTAAATCTTGCTTCTACTGTTTTCCTAAAGACATTCAAGGATTATCAGCAACAACACTCCAAGTATATGCAGTGGTTTGAAAAACAGAATACACCTAACACAGATTACGTGTTCCAATCGTAGAGCAAAAAGAGCTTCTTGCCAAGTATGTTCATACAGATGACTCATTTGTGAGAGAACCCACAAGGGGGAGTGTTGGGAGTATAATGTGCTACTCCTTTATGAAGAGAGAACAGTTCAAAAGGGGTGAATTTTAGATCTATCAAGCTTTTATATGCACAAGAACCACTGTGTTCAACGGTAAGAGGACCTAGAGGCATCAGAAGCAGTAATATTAATGGCCCCTGGGGGAAAAAGTACACTAATTGGTAACACAGTTACCTTGAGGACATTGTTCAAAATACTTAAATTCTTTAGCCAACAGACTCAATGCCCAATTTTCCAAAAGGTCATCATTCATCATCCCTACATTTTGTGAAGTCCGATAAACACTCTATCCTCAAAAGGTCCACTTGGCTCCGTAACGCCATGACAGTTCGCACACACTCAAACACTTACAATCCTTTACCCCCAGCTTCCTTTTTGACGAAGATTTTCCAGTATCTTCTGAAAAGGGTATGTACACAAGTTTTAGAAGTTTAAGGAATTAAATTGGCACCCATGATCAACCAAGTAACTAAATACCTCTTTAAACATTTCATCATAACAATTGTCGTTGTATGTTTAACAAATCAGTTTATAATTGTTTCATCTTATTCATTTGCTTTGTTGGCAAACAGAATAAGGTTTACAAAATGTTTTATTCCAAGGCAATAAGCCTCACAAGACTATATAGTTCTTGTTTTTTGTTTTTATTTTTTTTTTCCAATTTGCATTGTTGGGAAGATTTTTAAGATCGGAAAATTTTGGTCACCTAACGAATAAGAAAGATTGGAGACTTCCACAGGAACCCAAATAAACTTTTGGGATTGCAAATGTATGCAAGCCTAGTCGGATGATATGGCAAATTGCATGTTCAAATATGTAAAGAGACCTTCAACCAACAAGTAAACAAGTCTAACAAACAGGCTATATTCTGCCCTAGAAACAGTTGTGTTTGGTCCTGCAATCACTCTTGCTTAGGTGCCTATATTTAGCAAGGATTCTCAAATACTGATAGATATCAGATCTTTTGCTTATCAACCAAAACAAAAACCACCAACCAACCACTGGACAAGGATTAGAATCCATTTTTAGCATGGCAAATCATACATGATATTTCCCAGCACAAAAACAAATATGCCAAACAAACAGCACATCAATGTCCAGTGTTCTAAAACAAGGAATTAATGGCGGGGCCTATCCAATTAGGTCCGACTAATGATTAATCGCCGATACTAATTAATATGCACCGAGTAATCGCTCGAAAGTGGCCGACCGCCCGACTAGCGCCTAGCGACTTTTAGAACATTGTCAATGTCAATGCAATTTACCAACAAAGTAAAGGAACCACTAAAAATTCAAGCCCAAATGAAGTACTACCTGATTTCCCTGAGATTCTCAAACAACCCAAGCGAGTAGATATTATCGTCATCCCCAAAGTACACAATCCCGTCAAGCTTATGACGCTCGATGTGCTCAAGTGCAGTGTTGCGTTGATGAACACCTCTGTCCTTCACATTGGTCGAATTCTCCGTGCACACCAGGTGCCT
>BPLS01000197.1:1293542-1309285 GCA_019656275.1 Rhododendron kiyosumense | reverse complement strand
TGTCTTACAGTTTTACTGCTATTGATGAACTCAACCGAGCCTTGTGCCCTTTCTCCTCGCATCTTCTAAACTGTTCCCTGTGGATGGAAGGTCTTGCAATTTGCTATGGACCTTGCACATTCGTGTAATATGCACTCTATGGTTGGAATTTTGGGGAGAGTTCTCCACCATGAGGCGCAGAACTAAGTGTGTGAGCCCTATGAATTTTGGGTGAAGCAGGGTGTTGGAACGCTACATGGACAGACTATTGTGAAATACTAATAAGGAAATTACACACCCATTCTATGAAGAGTAGTGATCCAGGGCTGTAGCCCATGCGGTCGTGGAGGGGGACTTAGTTTTCGTATAAGAGGTCTTAGGTTCGAGCTGAATGCAAAACAATTGGCATGTTATTGTAATTTACTACCACGCTAACGTGCTATTATTGTGGCAAAAAAGAGTCCATGAAGATTAGCAAAGTGAGGTCACATTGCAAATTCGGGAACCTTGTTTTCCTATCCCCACACACTACATAGGAACAATGACTACTCTTTACACTGACCCAAACATTATGTGGCTTTGTACGTATTGCAAAGTGGAGTATCAAATTCTGCTAAGATTTCCTAATCAACTTGGTAGGCAAAGAAGAGTTCCTTTTGACAAGAAGCAACAAAGTTGCCCGAGGGGGAGCTCCGGAGCTTCTCCCTCTAGAGATTTCCGGCGCTGGAGAAGCTCCGGAGCTCCTCTGGCATTCTCCGGCAACTTTTTCGGCAAGCTCAAAAACACTCCCCGAGTGTAGATTGGGCCATTTTATGCATAGGGACGAGGGATTGAGAGCTTTTCTCCCTCTTTGGTCAAGATCATGCTTTCCCTCTCGTTTCCTCCATAGATTTTTGGGCAAACTACCCCCTCAATAGTCTCCTTCTCGATACTGTTGTGGGTGATTCCTCGTCAAGCTGTTCAGTGGACATTTTAGCAAAACTCAGGCGAAATTCAAACAAAATGAGCAGCTTTGAAGATCGAAATTCCGGTGAATCTTGTTTCCGTTACTTTTAGTTTGTTTTTGTTTTTCGTATATTTTCTCTTTGTTAGGCCTATGGGCCATGTAACTTGTATCGGTGTTTTTTCATCAATATAATTTGCATTTGGTTGTCCTAAAAAAAAAAAAAGAAGCAGCAACAACAGACAACATCACTGCAAACCGGTGTGGTATTCCTCAACCAAACAAGCACAAAAATATCAAAATTTTCAAGACAATAACAAAAAGTGAACTTGCGGACGAACATAGGTAACTAAATTATCGATACAAGAATACTTAACATTAATTGGTAACTAAATTATCGAAACAAGAATACTTAACATTAATTGGTATCTAAATTATCGAAACAATAACATTGGTAGCTAAATTATCAAAACGAAAATACTTCTGGAAATGTAAACAACAACCAATTGACAATCACGAAATAGAAAAATCGTTGTGTTTTAGAGTTCAAGTTTTGTTTGGAATCTAAGGAAAAGAAAGAAAGAAAGGACGGAAATATAAATTTTTCTTGCTTAGTTTGAGAGGAAACAGGAATGAAAATAACAAAACAAACAATCAAGTACAATAGATTTTAATTTCCTCCTCCATACTTTCCTTTTTCTTTCTTTTTCCAAAATTCCTAACCGGCCATTAATATCTCCATATGTTTGATGTTTTTATCTACATTATTATAAACAGGCCGAGTTATTGTTGTTTCCGAGTTAGGATTTGTTTGGAACCTATGAAAAAAAAAATATGAAGGAAATTTTTTTTTCCCTTTTATGGTTTGAGAGGAAACAAGAAGGAAATAACAAAACAAAAGAATAATTTCCCATCACCCTTTCCTTTCCTTTATTTTCTGTAGGTTCCAAACATGTCCTTAGGTTTTGTTTGGAAAATGGGGAAAGGGGAAGAAAGTTTAAAATTCCCCTGTTTGGTTGGAGAGGAAAGAAGAGAGAAAATGGCCAAAAATAGAATCTGCATTCCCGTGAACTTAATTTAAATTTGGGAGTTTTGTTCTTATTTGATTTTTTTCACATTTGTTACTTTTGTAGACTATTGATTCGTCTCCATTACAAGAATCGGAAAAATAATTTTTTTTTACTTTTATCTAAGTATTTTGAGAAATAACCATTTTTAGGGAAAAAATGATTTTTCTTTTCTAAAAAATTGGTTATTTCACAAAAGCACAAAATACGTAGGTAAAAGTAAAAAAAAAACAATTAATTTTTCAATTTTTCATGTTGAAGCGAATTAATAGCGCACAAAAATTTGACTAAAAAATTTCTAATAAAGACATGACTTTCAATTTTAAGTTAATTTCTGAGCGCAGAGAATAAGAGCCTAAGAGCGAAAAATTCTCGACACAAATTCGAGACTCAAGAAGATGATACGGCGCTATCACGACCGGAGGTAGAGAAGACGAAAATGGACCTTCGCATTTGCTGCGGCGATTTTCAGGTATACCACACACCTCTCGTTTTGTGTTCCTTCTGATCGGTTTATTAAATTCAAACATCATTACTCCTTATTGCCATTTCTAATTCCGCTATGTTTAGAACTCGCATGCATTGCTCACTGGAAATTGAGGAAGGTTAGTGTAAGGAGAGACGAAAGAATCCTTATTTCTGTACTTTTTTTATTTCTCAGGTTGAGACAAACGATGTGATGTAAATATTTGACCCAAATATTAGGAAAAATTAAGAGAAAACAACATAAAAGACCGTGCCAAAAAGTCAGGAAAATTTAGGGCCAAAGGGGCCCTAAGTACCACATAGCTAATTGCGCTATGTGTGGAACTCACACACATTGCTCACTAGAAAATTGAGGAAGGTTAGTTTAAGGAGAGGCGACAAGGGTCTTTATTTTTTTATTTTTTCGATTCCTCTCATCGAGACGAACAATATGTTATAAAGCAAATCTAAGTACTCCCTCCGTCTCGAAATGTCTACCCAGTCTGCTGAAGGACTACTTCAAAATAACATATTTTTTAACCAAAAATTCCAAAAAAATTTACATAAATCAATAGAACTCATTAATACCTATTAGATGTTGTAATTTTTTTGAATTTTCCTTGTGAAAATTGAATTTTTTTTAAGTTCTCATTTTGCAAACCCAGCAAAGGTTTTGGGGCCAACTAAAAATTAAAGAGAAAACAACCCAAAAGACCGCACCAAAAAGTCTGGAAAATATAGGGGCGAAGCCCTAAGTGCCACATTGCCTAAATTCCTGTACCTGCTCATGGCTTCTCTCCACAGTTTCCCTATTAAAGCAACAAGCATGCGCACAAAATACCTTTGTTAAGTCTTTCAACACCCGAATCCCCTACTGAGAAATCTACCATTATTTAGTATTTCATCTAACATGAAGATGTTCAACCATTACACAAGTCTCTTGCCAGAGTTCTCCTTGGAATAGTTTCTGTATGGTGCATAATCTATCTTGGTGACCAACTTGTGCTGGTTAGACCTTGAAATAAGTAATTGAACTGTCTAATGCACAACATGGATATATGCTATTTCTGTGGATACTATGGAGGATGGGCAGCTCCTGATAACATTCGTATTGGAGGACTATCAGGGATCTATAAGGCACACAATTATCATTAGGTTGGTCAAATATTCTTATGGACTTCTCTAAGATAATGGATTCCTGTCATTATGTTCTACATCTCATGCTGTCTCATAGTGTCGTTGCTTTCCTCTCAGGGTCTTGAAGGGCCCCTAGGTATCAAAGTGAAATAAGCCAAATAGGTGTTTTATGAGAGTTTGCCTTGTAACGAGAGAGATATCGATCTATACATCATGGATGGGATATGAAGTTCACATGCTCGTGCAAAGTGACAAACCAATTGATATATTTCGTTTGGTATGATTGGCCTATTGTATCACCGACCATGGAGATTGGAAGGTGCTTGTTCAATGTAAACCGTTTTTCAAGGAAGAGGTAATGAAGTGTCTTAGCATCTGTGTTTAATTTGGTGAAAAGTATGCATGTAAATGAAATGTTTGTTACCTGCATTTCAATATTTTTCTATTTTCTTTAGGTTTGGAGGTTTGGTGGACTTGTGATAGGATCATAGTCTGCTTGTACACTTTATGTTGTCAAAGCTGAACATGTATTTTTTGGTGAGTTTTTCTGACTACACTGAAATAGACCTTTACAGGTTAGCTTTTTCTTATGGTAGCTGTAACATTCCATAAGAATCGTTGAGAAATGGCTTGGCTATTGTTTGAATAATTAGATTAGAGAGAACTTCTATAGTAGCAATGGAGTGTGTTGCAGATAACTTGGCTTTTCATTTATTGGTACAGCACATATTGACCCAATCTACTGTAGAGATTTCTTGACCTACTCTTTTTCCTGTTCCCATGCTTATTGCTTACGAATAGCCGTAAGGTTTTTTTGCCTAAGCATCTTGTGTGTTATTCATGTTATTATTGTTGAATGAAAGTTAAAATTTATTGATCACTAATAATACACGGACACAAGAGAGAACCCTGGGAAGTAAACTTTCTGCAGAATCGCTGAAAAATTGAAACCAACTTATTGGTTTTCAGACCCACATTGCCGGTTTCCTTCTTTAGTTCAACATGGAGAGCTATGCTTGGTCACAATTTTTTTAAAACTTGATAAGTGCCTCGTGGGCTTCAAATTTTTGCAGGTATTGTCTATTATTGTTGCTTGTCTATATGGCCGTCATTGTAAAATTCCTTGATTTGAATATTGACTGTGGGTTTAACTGAGGTTCAGAATTTTGAAATTGAATCCGAGCCAGGACCTTTTGAGATCCAGTATGACGAAGAATGGATGGCAAAAACTAGGAAGTTTTACTTGGTCCTTGCTCTAACCACTAGATGGGCAAATTTTGGGTTCTATATTCTTCACATGTTCACTATTTGAATTTCGTTTACAGTAAATCCTATGTTAGCATTCTGCCCTTTGGCTATAGGGTGTACAGCTTGAGACACAAGAATGTCGCCATGCCAGGATCAAATACCCAATTATTCAACCACCACTCCAATTCACTCCAAGCAAGGTCTCTCTCTCTCTCTCTCTCTCGTGAAACCGATTCGAATCCCACAATGGCCACCACTCTTATTTACCCATGTTCTCTAAACCACCACCACTCCAACAACTCTCTCTTCTGTAATCTACAACCACAGTAACTCCAATCCAACCCCCATGTCCAAATCTACTCCAATTCAGGGCAATTTTGACATTTTAATATTTTAATGATTGAACTGCTTAAAATTAGATAATTTTGTTATGCTTTTTACGACATCATAACAGAGGGGGTATTTGTATATTATGAAATAGAGTAAAGGAGGGCAGAAATATTTCGAACATGGAGGTACATTAACCCTTCCCCAGACCCCACAATGGCGGGAGCCTTATGCACTGGGTTTGCCCTTTTTAGGAGCTTTTTGAAATTTACCTGTTATTTTTTTGTGAAAACCTTTTATGTTCTTAAAAGCTACAAGTTTGAGTTTGGAAGTACTTAATTTGTTTAGCTATATATTCTTTTGGTAAATGACATTCCCTAGTATTGATCCTAGTTACTCGACGATGTTGGGAGGGGCGACACGGGAGACTAGGGCTACAAATGAATCGAGCCGTTTGTGATTTGTTCGAGGCTCAACTCGGTATATGCTCATTTGAGTTTGATTTGTCTATTAAATGAACAGAACCAAAGCCTTAATTTTAGGCTCGTTAATAAATGAGCCGAGCCCGAACTTGACATGTTCGGCTCGTGAATTGGGAATATATACACAATATTATAATTTCTATGTAAACTTAAATATGGATACACTTAGATAACTTGTCTATGCATAAACTTTTACTCATAATCAAATTGTAGAAATTGTATGTGTATTGACTGTTACATGAAGTATACACTTATGCATTTATATTTTTTGTGATTTTCCCTATTTATGAACTTATTTATGCATTTTTTTTTATTTCCAGCTATAGACCTGTATGTTGTTGTATAGATCTGTATGTGAGCAATATCGATATGTGATATTTTTTACTTGTTAAGGCTCATGAACAAGCTTGAGCTCAATTCAAACTCGGCTCATCAAATTTTCATTGTGCTTGAGTTCAAGCTCAAGTTTGCTAAAAATTTAATAAACAAACGCAATCGTTGTAAAACTTGCTCAGCTTGGCTCGTTTACAGCCCTAGTGGAAAGAGGCTTACCTTTTGATGTTATGTGCCTAAAATGGCTGCCTTTAGGCTCAAGCCCACATTTTTTCATTACATATTCAACTAGTTTTTGTTCCTTTATGGGTCTTTCTTTGTGTATGACTACAAAATAGTTACTTAGATTCTCATTAGCTCCTCCAATTTTTGGTGTATACCAGAAAATTGTTAAATTTGCCCGTTACAAAATCTGACCTTTACCTCTCCAAGGACTGCTTGCTCAATTTATCTCAACATTTAGTACATGGATTGCTTTTAAAATCCATGTTAAAATGATTTTAAGGTCTTCACAAGCTTGCCAAACTTGAGATTGAAACTTGTGGCTGGTTAGCTTCTCAGCCAACATTCCTGTATCAGAGTTCTTACAGATTACGAATAGGTTTGGTTTGGTTTCGCTTTTGAAATTATTTATTGCAAAATTGGCTCCAATTTCATTTGGCCATGGACAAAGCATTGATGATAGAGTGGTTTCTTGGTGAAAAATTTCCAGCTTCAGAGCAAAACATTGATCCCTTCTAGGACCAAGAAAGCTGAGGAAGTCAAACAAAGTGTTGACATACTTGTAAGGTAAAGAAGATCGACGATATAATAGATCAGTGCTAGGTTAAGAAAAAGGGAGCGGTAAAACATCCCCTTGGTCAGAAAGGGAATGTAAAAGGTTTCGTTCCTCAATCAATACTGATATTGATAGACAGAAGGGGTGCAGCTGTGCAGGCCTTCACAGGGATTATAAAGTAAAAAGGACAAGTATGGGTGTTTCTAAAAGGCTTGGCGATCCCATTAAGGAAGTGATTTTTCCAAAGAAGTCATGATTTTATTGTCGTTTTCATGGGATGAGTCCTGGATGCAATTCATGAAGAAGCATCAGGGAATCACATTTATTTTTGAAATCTGGGAATGATGTTTTAGTGCTAAACGTAAACTTTGGGCACTTCATGGAGAAGCATCATATTCTTTTCGGTTTGCAATTTATGGAGAAGCATCATGTTCTTTTCAGTTCGTTTCTCGTAACTGTAATAGGGTGGCTAATGCTATAGCCAAGTATGCCCCATCTCTGGGTGACTCTATAACCTGGCAAAGGGATTTCCCGTGCTGGGTTTATAGGGAAGCATCCCTTGATGTTAATTCGATGCAGTGATGAATAAAAGTATGTTACCAATTGGCAAAAAAAGAAAAATAATTTAACTTTGGGCACTGCACCACCAGCGTCCGATTTGGTGCTAATGAACTTAAGTGCCTGATCTGGCTCTCAGTTGTTTCCTCAGGTGCTGCATACTTTCTGGAATTGTGCTTAAGCCTTGAAACTTGCTTATGGCGCTGCCCCTCAATGTTGTTTGGAGTTCAACTTGAACTTTGCCACTTGCACTCCACTTCAAGTGTAAAAAAACAGTGTTTAAGGGCTTTATATCTGTCAAGTGAAATTGGTTCTTTACACAAGAAATTAAGCTATTTTATCACACCCTAATATCTATGTGCAACATAAGCTTCAAATGCCATTTTGAGGCTTGTGAGCAAAGTTTTCACGAACACAATGGGGTAATAGTGTGACATTTGTTTTTTACAGCTTCCTGCCAGAGTATCTTAAGAAACAATGCTGTGGCTTAGTTTGTTTTGAGTGGGAATGTTTCTGTTCCAACTTTTATCCCATTTTGCAAGATATTGTAGAAATCCAAAAACGGAAGCTTTCTTGCAGTTTCTAGCGATCTTCTTGGTAACACATAGAATCAAGGGAGCGAACCCTGAATCCGGCATCCTTTATTTGTATACATTTCCTAACTTCTTACAGTTTTATTGCTATTGATGAACTCAACCGAGCCTTGTGCCCTTTCCCTTCGTGTCTTCTAAACTGTTCCCTACGACGGAAGGTCTTGCAATTTGCTATGGACCTTGCATAGTGGTGTAAAGTGCACTCTATGGTTGAAATTTTGGAGAAGTTCGGTCAGCGCATTGGGGGCCCAAAGTCGAACTTCACTGCTGGCCTACTTGTTCAATATGAAACAGTTAATTGGGTAATGGGGCTCCCAAATACCAATCAAACCGCGATAATTTTGTATGAAAAATTTGACAACTCATCGTTTTTCAAATAGTCTTTTTGGAACCGAAATTGTTTTCTATTTAAAAACTGGGCTGGGCGTGGTTGCTAAACGACCGGTTTCATGGAGTTCCCATGGTTAGCTTGAGCCATAACACAATACAGTCAATGCCCCACAAGCTCTATGATTGAAGATTTTGTGGTTCAAGCAATCTTGAAAGTTTTCTTTGGAACTGTCATCTGGAGTTTGTTGTACTATCTAACTCCACCTTCTCCTCCTCCCACAAACAACATTTAAACTTGTTATTGGTGCAGGTGTTGTTTCCTTCGATCATGACCTTGATGTGGACAAAATAGGACTTTCTGAAGTTGATGATGCACAAGAGCAGGAGGAAATTATGCAGAGCATCGGGGTAACATTTTTCAGCTCAGTTCCTTAATTTTGGGGTTGAACGCTTCGTGTTTCAGAGCTGGAAAGGAACTGATCATAGTTTATAAAGAATGTTAACTAATTAAGGCACAGGCATGATTCCTTCTGATATTCAAATTTTTCCACCTTGGTAACAAGGGTGAGTTACCTTTGTATTGGCCTGGGCATTTGGAAAATGGGCAAAGAAACTGGAAACTGCGTAACCATTAAGGCTCGATTTGAGCCAGCCTTGGCCAGATGATTAACAAACTTTGAACTGTGACTGTGTCTATTACCTCTGTCATTTGCAAAAAAAAAAAAACATCATTTTATTGGACCATAGTTTTATTGATCAGTACTTTCAAGTTTTTCCTTGAATTTGTGGAAACACTGGCATACAACAAACTTGATAAAAAAAACTTTTGTTGCTTACAGGATAGTCATGCCAAAGGAAGTACGTTCTGGCTTTTCATCCACTTGATCCCGTACCCGGCCCTAATGTTTGTTATGGGGTCCAATTTACGTTATGCAGTGTGTGTTGTATGCGTGACATCATCCATTCATTATGCATGTTATCATTTTCAGCCCATCTTAGTAGACCTGGGTTGTATGCATTGGAATCGTAGCAAGAGTTGTACACAATTCATTCTTTCTAGAGAACCTTGTTGACTGTATATGGTCACCAGTTTCATTTGTGGTGATTACTTATCGATTGTTTCTGGGGGGAAACAATGAGACCATAATTTTGTCGAGATCTATTTGTTGGGTCTCTCATGCACTGCATCTTATTAGTCATGTATAGTGATATTCTTGGCTTCTAAGATAGAAACTTTAGACCAGTCACTTAGAACCTTCGTTAATCCCTGATTAAGATAGATGATCATTCTTGGTATTCAAAGTTCTAGGAGCAATGATGGTCCAGAATTAAATTTGTCGTTGTCGATGCAAGTATTGTTGATTGCGTATTATGAATATCTGTCTGTCTTTTGACTCAATTCCTGGTGAGTCATCATCATCATCATCTTGCCGATCCAAATTCCTTATTGGTCGTGAAGTTTGACATTTGCAAACCTCCACCCAGGAAAAAGGAAGAATTTATTTTGTATGTATACTGGAAAAATTCGTCAATTGTATTCATAGCTTGTTGGACTCTTTTTGCCACTCATGCACGCACATTGTTAACTTTCCCATTATGAGGAAAGCAAGTGGATAACCGACTGATCGGGATAGTCAAACGATGAGTCAAAACACTATTAGTGCAGAAACAAAATGTCAAAACCCACTAAGCTAGAGGACTCTCGAAGAACGGAGGACAGAAGCTGCGCATATCATTCACTTCAGCGCCCCCATTGGCTTCGTCGACGTCGTCCTTCCTCGCTGTCGCCGGTTCCTTCGTCAACATTTTCTTCGTATCTCAAACTCCAGTCGCCACCACCAAGAATCTCCCCGGGGCGCGGTAATTCTTGTTTCGATTTTCTTCCAACTCGTTGACTGTTCTTGATTCTTAGCTAGTTCTGTTTTGGTTTCCTTTCTTCTGATGGATTTAGTAGCTTCTTTTCCGGTTTTATGTCTCACTTCGCCTGCGGAAAATTCTGAAAACCCTAAAAATCAGAAATCTCCAAAAACCCCTACAAATGTTGGCGTTTCTTCTGGGGCTCAAGTTACTCCACGTACCATTGGTCATAAGCTTGCTTCGCTTGATTTGAATAAGGCTCTGGGTGGCCCTAAGTGGACTGAGGTTCTTGCCTCTTCCGCCGATGAGGTGAAGAACACACGTATGTCGCTCTCTTATCGTCCTCCCCAAGTTCGGGGTTCTAGGGTTGTAGTTTGCCCTCCTCAGGAAGTTGAAGATAATGGTTCCGATTTGTGGTCCGACTGCGTTGTTGGCTATTTTCTTGATAAGAAGGTTGCGTTTCCAGTTGTTAAGAACATCGTCATGAACATTTGGCGGAAGTTTGGGATATACGAGGTATTGGCGAACGATCAGGGGTTCTTTTTCTTTCGATTTACTCAGGAAGGGGCACATCGCAAAGTTATGGAATCTGGTCCTTGGCCTATTGCTGGGCACCTTATGATCTTAAAGAAATGGCGGCCTCAAATGGTTCTTCAAAAAGAGCAGTTGAGCTCCATTCCCATTTGGGTTCATTTTTCTAATGTTCCCTTAGAGTTTTGGAATTCAGAAGGGCTGAGTTATATTGCAAGTGCCATAGGAGAACCCCTGTATGCTGATGATAAAACTGAGTCTAGCAAACGTTTGAATTTTGCAAAAATCTGTGTGGAAATTAAAGTTGATTCTCCATTATTGGAGACTGTGGATGTTGAATATGCTAATGGGCACACTGCTACTGTTAATGTAACGTACCCTTGGCGGCCTTCTCGGTGCTCTAGGTGTCATGTTTTTGGGCATTCTGAGGCTAGTCATAAGGATGTTGCTGCTCCTGAAGGGATGGGTCTGTCTTCTGCTGCTACTGATCCTTTTATAGTAGAGGATCAGGTTGTTGATGTTATTGAGTCCCTAGTTCATTCTAAGGAGAGTGCTCCAGCAACTGTTCCATCTAGGATAAGCTCTATTCCAGTTCCTGTTCCTTGTCCTATGGAGCAAGGTGGGGTGGTGTCAGCCAATAGACCTATACCTCATTCTCCTGTTAAGGCTAATGTTGGGAATTCTGGAAGGATTGGGCTAGTTAGCCCTGCCAAGGTTGGAAGTCTTACTTCTACTTCTACAATTAAGGCTTCTCCATTAAAACCTGGTGTGGTCATGTCAGAAGATTTAATCTCTGAAAGTTTTGTTGGTAGTAAGAGAGGTCTGAAGGAGGGTGTTATGGAGCCCATTTCAAAATCTCCTCGGCTTAGAGTAAATCCTAGTCTCTCAAACACATTTGCTATCCTCGATTCTACGTGTCAGCTGGAATGTGGGATTGTGGATGGTGTTCTCTCTTCTCAAGAGGTTGGTCCTAGTTCCTGTGCCAAAACTCCTGTGGTCAAAAAGACTAGGGGAAAGGGTAAAGGAGATAAAGGTGGTGGGGGTGGTCCCCATGGGAAAAAGGGGCGAAAGTAAATTCTGCTATTTCTAATGTTGAAGGCAGCTGTTTGGAACATTAGGGGGTTAAATAACCCTCTTAAGCAAAAAGAAGTTTTTTCTTTTATTAAGTCTCAACAACTTTGTTTGATGGGTGTTGTGGAAACCAAGATTAGAAGGGAACATTTGGATGTTGCTGTATGTAAGTGTTTCCCTTCTCATTGGCTTCACACTACTAATCTTGATACTTCTGGTTCTACTGCTAGAATTATCATGGCTTGGGATCCAAGAGTGTTGGCTGTTACTGTCATTTCTGCTTCTTCTCAACTGGTCTTGGGGAAGGTGGAAGGGATTGCTTGTCACAGAGAGTTTTTCATTTCCGTGATATATGGTTCTAATAGTGTTAGTGAGAGGAGGGGGCTTTGGAGTGCGCTTCGTCATGCTAACTCTATTGTTGGGACTTCTGCTTGGTTGCAAATGGGTGACTACAACGTCGTTCGTAAAGTTAATGAAAGGATGGTGGGTTTTGATAGTTCTGCTGCTCTTGAGTTTAATGACTGCCTTCATGATTTGGAAATGGATGATATGCCTGCTAGGGGATTTTGGTACACATGGTCGAATAAACAAGGAGGTTTGGGAGATAACAAGAGCAAGCTGGACAGGGCTTTGGTGAATGCTCGATGGATGGATGATTTTCCAGAGTCAGAAGCATGCTTCCTTGCTCCAGGTGTGTCGGATCACTGTAAAATCCTAGTGTCTATTTTGCCTGCTGTAGCTCTTAAACGGCCTTTCAAATTCTTTTCCTTTTGGATGTTGCATGCATCTTTTAGAGATTTACTATTTGCTGCTTGGTCTGGTCCTGTGGAAGGCCAATCTAACATGCTTCGGCTCAGTCTTAAGCTTAAAAGGCTCAAGCCTATTTTGAGGAATCTGAATGAGGAGCATTACTCTCATATCAGTCTAAGGGTAGAGCAGGCTAAGTCCCATCTTCATCAGGTTCAGAAGGAGTTTTTTGATAATCCTCATGATCCTGTTTTATGTTCTCTTGAAAAAGAGGCTCTCTGTACGTACATGGAGCTTAGTTTGGCAGAAGAAGGATTTAAAAAACAGAAATCTCGAGTCAAGTGGCTAACTCTTGGGGATCAAAATACTAGGTTTTTTCACCAAAAATTAGTAGCTCATCGATGCAAAAGTAAAATTCTGAGTTTGATGACTGAGAATGGGATTAGATTGGAGGATCCTATTGCTATTAAGCATGAAATTCTTAGTTATTACAAGGGTTTGCTCGGAACCTCCTTTGCTACTGATGATAGCTTTTTCCCAGAGTTGAGGCAGGCAGTTCAGGTTCGCATCTCTCCTGACTTAAGGGCTACTCTGATTCATCCTATTTCTGATCTTGAGGTCAAAAATGCTATTTTTTCAATCCATGGGGATAAGGCTCCTGGGCCAGATGGGTTTAGTTCTTCTTTTTACCACAAAAATTGGGATATTGTGGGGCCAGATGTTATCAAGGCTGTTAAACAGTTTTTTGAGACAGGATTTTTGCTAAGAGAATGGAACTCAACTGCCATATCCCTTGTTCCTAAGACTTCTGCCCCTAGAACTATCAAAGATTATAGACCAATCTCGTGTTGTAATGTCCCCTATAAGTGCATTTCAAAAATCCTTGTAGCTCGTCTCCAACCTTTCTTATCCTCTCTAATCAGGCCTAACCAATCAGCTTTTATCAAAGGGCGATCTATAGTGGATAATGTGTTACTTATGCAAGAGCTGGTTCGAGATTATCATAAAAATCAAGGTTCTCCAAGGTGTGCTCTGAAAATAGACCTTATGAAAGCCTATGATTCCGTCGATTGGGGTTTTTTATTTGAAGTTTTGAAAGTTATGGAGTTCCCTCCTCAGTTTCTTAAATGGATCAAGGCTTGTGTTTCCACTGCTATGTTCTCTGTAAGCATCAATGGGGAACTGGTGGATTATTTTCCTGGCAAAAGGGGATTGCGGCAGGGGGATCCTCTATCCCCTTACCTATTCCTTTTAGTTATGGAAGGGTTTTCTTCCATTTTGCAGCAAAGAATCAGTCAAAGTGTCTTTTCTTTTCATCCTCGATGCAGGGCCTTACATCTTTCTCACCTTATTTTTGCGGATGATCTCTTCATCATGTGTGGTGCAGATCCTTTATCCTTTCAGCTTATAAATGGTATGTTGCAAGATTTCTATTCTATGTCTGGGCTTAAGCCAAATCTCCAAAAGAGTTGTGTCTACTTTGCTGGTGTTCCTGCTGAGAGTAAAGGAGTTTTGCAGCAAATCTTAGCCATCCCAGAGGGTATGCTTCCTGTTAGGTATTTGGGTGTGCCCCTCATCACATCTAGGCTACATGCTTTAGATTGTCAAATGTTGTTGGATAAAATTCTTGGTAGAATTCAGTCTTGGACCAACAAGTTATTGTCATATGGAGGCAGGGCTGAACTCATTAAATCTGTCTTGTTTAGTACTCAAATTTTCTGGAGTTCCATCTTCATTTTGCCCCAAAAGGTGCTTAAGGGTATTGAGAAACTGCTTCGCTCCTTTTTCTGGTCAGGGACTGAGTTGAAGAATACTGGTGCAAAGGTTTCTTGGGCTGATGTGTGTGCTCCTAAGGAAGAAGGAGGCCTTGGTTTTAGGGTTCTCAAGGACTGGAATAGGGCTGCCATGACAAAGCACTTGTGGGCTATTGCTCTTAAGGCTGACACTTTATGGGTAAAATGGATTCACACATACATTATCAAAGATCATTGCTTATGGTCTATGGCTATTCCAGGTTCTGCCTCTTGGACAATTCGAAAATTATTCAATCTTCGATCTCTTGTACAACCTTGGATCACTTATGTGATTGGAAATGGTAGTAAGACTTTTCTATGGTTAGATAACTGGCATCCATTAGGGCCTCTTTATACTAAGTTTGGTTCCAGAATTGTGTATAACTTGGGCAGGAATTTGTATGCCAAAGTAGCATCTATAGTTGCCAATCATGATTGGAAGTGGCCCAGATGTAGGAACTCTGTTACTAGGGAAATTATTCAGCATACCCCTGTTTCTCTCATTCCCCATATAGATCAAGAGGACATTGTACGATGGAATCTCAGTGCCAATGGTCAGTTTTCAATTCAATCTGCGTGGAATGCTATTAGGAGGCAGCATCCTCAGGTTAGTTGGGCAAAAGTGGTGTGGTTTAAACATGTTGTTCCAAGATGGGCTATCATCCAGTGGTTGGCAATTCTGGGCAGGCTTTCCACTTTGGATAGGCTTCAGAAATGGGGAATTGTAGCGAGTGCTCAGTGTGTTCTCTGTTCAACTACATTGGAAACCTGTGAGCATCTCTTCTTCCAATGTTCATACTCTTCTCAGCTTTGGCGTAATATTCAAAGGAGGAACAGGTCTCTTTATCCTCTTCTTGATATGGCTCACATCATTGATTGGTTGGCAAATCATGCTTCTGGATCCTTGTTTGGTGACTTATTGTCTAAACTCTCTTTTGCTGCTTTACTATACTATGTGTGGGGAGAGAGGAATAGGAGAATCTTTCAACACCATAGTAGTAGTTTGCTGCAGTTGGAAGCCCAAATTTTTACTGACATCAGAGGTTGTGTTAGTTCATGGAGAGGCATTAAGAAGACTGATGTGAATTTGGCTTTATGTGCTGTTTGGAATATTCCTCACAGGGTCTTTGATAGGGCTTGACTTGTTACTACTTATAGTTTCTTTTCCTATTTGTCCAAAGGGTGTTTTCTAGGTTAGAGTTGTTTCTGTTCTTTAGTTGTTAGGGTGGGAGCCTGTTCCTTACCCTTTTCTCTTTCTTTGTTTGTATACTTTGTTTCAGGGGTAGCTCCTCTGTTTGGTAATAAAATCTTAACTTACCCAAAAAAAAAAAAAAAAAAAGCTAGAGGAGTTCCAATTTTCAATTGCTTAATTTCCTTCCACTTTGGAGCAAAGCTATGCGGTCATTGTTTTAAACTTAGATTAGTGAGATCCTTTTTAAGCTAATCCTCCACGTGTTTTGTATAAATCATATGGCTCGACCTGTGCTTAATAAACAAAAGGATG
>BPLS01000197.1:1257219-1278897 GCA_019656275.1 Rhododendron kiyosumense | reverse complement strand
CTATAATCAAAAATTGATAATCAAAAGTTCCCATATCAGCTTTTAATTATTCATTTAAGATATTGCTAAGATTAACAATGTAGATGTCTACAATGACATAATTAAAATTGGATAATCAAAATTTGTTATAACATCATTTTTTTAAACTACAAAAAACTAAAAACTGTGAAAAGTAGAAAATAGTTTTTCAAAAAATAGTTTTGAAACTAATAATAACGATTTACTAGAAATTGAAAATATTTTTTGAAAAAAAATTGTTTTCTAAAAAAAATTAGTAAAATATTTTTTTTGAAAAATATTTTTCGAAAGAAAGAGCGGAAAAAGGAAGAGAGATAGAATATGTATATTTGATTGAGAATATGTGAGTTTATTAAATTTGGTTATTGTCAAAACGTTGCTAGTTTTGATTATCCAAAGCCCAAAATTTGATTATTTCTAAGGAGATTGTTAAGTTTGATTATAGTATTGTGAGTCATATTTTGCACCTACATTGTTAACTTTAAAAACTTTTTACATTTGATTATAGTATTGTGGATACTCTTATAACTCAGGTTTATGCTGGTTGGCATTAATTATCTTATATATTACATTACGTACCATGACCTTGTTCGGTTGTGGGATTTAGATTTTAGATTCTCTTTCTATTGTTTATCTCTAGCTATCTTCAATCATTACTCTCATTTTTTTTCCCTTCGCTCTCTATAATCATTACTCTTATTTTCAATCATTACTCTATTTCTCTCTACAAATTCAAATCCAAAATTCCAAAACGAACAGGGCGTTAAGCAATGTTGTATTTCACAAAAAAATCTTTGGCCAAAAATGTATGACTGAGCCAAGAAAACAATGACATATAATTAATAGATGCTTCCACAACTTGCTTTTATTGGTTCCCGCACAATATTATTTTACAAATTATTGGACGACTCAGATGCTAACTTTTCATAAAAGGAAACTCAAGTAGCATTTTGCAAGAATGGAATATTTTTCTAAAGTAAAAGGCTGCTGAAAAAGGAGTAGGGTAGCTTGAGAGTTCGGTTTGGTGATGATAAAAGTAAAAAATATATTTGATCATCGTTTATGAAAAGACACAGTGGGCTGTTTTCAGGGTATCACGTGGCAGCAATGCCACGTGAGGTGATACTTCATTAATAAAATGTCGTCATCGTGCAACGTCAATTACTCATTATCTTTTAACCACCAAATAAAAGTGAACGATAATATTTCTATCGAATTATTTGCCGCGACGTAATTGATAGGGAGTGACGCCACCTGGTACTCTAACAATGATGAACAATTACTCATTAATTGTTTATGGGAGATGAGCTTGATGGAGAGTATTATGCTAATTTTCCTTTTTAGGTAGTCCATGTTGTGGCTTTAAATGGAAGGGATCAACATAAAGGTATGCAAAGATCCTTCCTAGCTCCCACGCCCCTGAAACAACCGACAGCTTCTAAACTCTCTCTCTCTCTCTCTCTCTCTCTCTCTCTCTCTCTCTCTCTCTCCTCCTCCTCCTCCTCCTCCTTTCTCTCTCCTCTCATTGAAAGCATGAAGAAGAACTTCTAGTCCATTTTGTTAATGAACACCCCGTTGTTTAATTTTGAAAAAGCATACATATGATTTGTATATTCTTTTAAATTTTTTGACATGTGGATCAGAATTCCGGCTTTTTTACATTATGTTATTTTTATCCATGTCCATTGAGGCATTGAGCTAAGAGCCGAGATTATTAAAGATTATCTTGTCGATAAGTGAAGCAACACCTATACTATATTAACCAAACTTAGGCAAAAAAAAAAAAAAAGAAACTAAAAAATTTAATCGCTAAAACTTGATCTGAAACAAAAAGTCTAATAACACTATTCTAAACAACTCTCCAGGCATTTTTTTTTTTTAACACGGAGTGTCCAGGTATAATTGAATCTACAATTATTTGATGCGTGCATTAGACACGGTTTTAGACACAGTTGTATCTACATTTGTATTTTAAAGATATGTTTGTAGTACTGCCGGCAATGCTACTCAGAACCCACTTTAATACCACAGTAAAAATTTTGGACATTGAGCTTGTAAAACAATTAGCAGTATGTTTCCTTCAAACTATTTAGAGAGCATCTCCAACACAATTCTTCAATTTGAAGAATCAAAATAACGAATTTATTCAAAAAGTGTGTATGAAGAATACCATAATTCCCTCTAACTCCAACCCAATTCTTCATTTTTATCTCTATAAAGTATCCTCTCTCTTTTTTGCTACAATTTTTAAAATTTTGAATAGATTGGATATTATTTTCATTTTGTAGGAATATATAATTCTCAATATCTTTTCATTGGTTCCGAATTTATTAAAATTAGATCAAGAATTTAAAAGATACTCACATTTTAGACAAAATGAATAGTGCAAAATCACATTCGAAGAATGTTTTTCATTTTTTAAGTGGTTCTCCATGCATGAAGAACAAAAAATGACTTTTCATTCTAAAGGGAGTAAAATGAAGCACGGCTGGAGCGCCTTTATTCTTTTAAGATGGAGAAAGGAAGGCACGGTTGGAGATGCTCTTAACAAACTTTAAGTGGATTAAAGAGAACGCAAAAAGTAAAAACAAGCCTAATAATGTCACATAATCCAATGATTAAATAAAACGACTTAAAAAAAAAAAAAAACTGGTGGTGTATATAATATTGTTCATTTCTATTCTATTCTTTAATTCTTATTACACGTTAATCGAAAGCAAGAGGGGACCGGAATTAGAAGGGAAAAAAAAAAAAAGCGAATTAATTTTAACACTCTCCTTTTCATCCAAATGCACTACTTTTTTTGATTTTGTAGTAATGTAAAATTACATGATTACCCTTTTCATGTGTGAAGGGAAAGATACATGAAGGGTAATTTTGCAATTCTATATTAATAAAGACCAAAATGGAGTGCACATGGACAAAATGAGTGTCAAAATCAATTTTTTAAAAAAAACCCATCTCCTTTACAATACTAATTAACAAGTGAGTGAATGCATCAACTGTTCCAAGAGTGGGGCAAAATAAATGGTGGGGGAATTAAGTGGCAATTTAATTAATCGATCTCCTAATGAATCAATGAACGTGGGTACTTGTAGTAGTAGAAATCAGAGGGTCAGTTTCAAGTGAAGCTGTCTTCACCAACTCATCATCATTATTACTGCACAAAATCCCTTCCAAATTAGCCACCACCACCACCTTCTTTGCTTCCTTACAGCCACCCTCCGCTGCCGCTGCCGGAGGCAACGACACCGGCAAAGAGTCATGAGAAGTAGTAGAAGAAGACGAAGATTGTGTGAGGTTTCTTGCTTTCTCTGCTTCAACCTTCCAATCAGTTCTCCCTAGAACACAGAGCATGAGCAGAGCACATGAAGCTTGGGCCGCCAGCAATCCCATCCAAAGCCCGGGGAATCCCATTTTCGCCACAAACCCCATGACAATGGCCACCGGAAAACCCACCAAGTAGAAAGAACCGAGGTTGATGTTGGCGCCCACCGTCGGCCTCGCGCTGCCCCTCAGGACGCCGCACCCGGCCGTCTGCGGGCAGTTCCCCAGCTCGCACAGCCCCGCTATCGGCAATGCCACCGCCGTCAGCTCCAATATCTCCCTGTCGCTCGTGAAAAACCTCCCCCACCGGTGCCTCATCAGCGTCGTGAACGCCATCGCGGCGATGCCCAGCATCGCGGCGCAGGACATGGACACGATGGTGGACACCCGGGCCCGCCCGGGGCGGTTGGCGCCCAGCTCGTTACCGACCCGAGTGGACACCCCGAGCGACAAGGCTGACGGGAACACGTATACCAGCGAAGTTGTCTGGATTAAGATGCCCATGGAAGCGATCGTCGCCTTGGGGTTGGCCAAGAGGCCGCAGAGCATGATCATGAACTCGTACCACCACCACTCGAGGCAGACCGAGACGCAGGTGGGGACGGCCAGGGCGAGGAGGGAGGACCACCCGTGCAGGCAGTCGGCGCTGGGGGCCACCCAGGAGTCCCTGTACACGCCGGAGAAGTAGACGAAGCACCAGAGCAAGATAAACAAGTTCAGGTTTGTCCACACCATGGCCACCGCCACTCCGGAAATACCCATCTTGAAATAGACCACCAGGAGGAAGTTCAACGGGACGTGAAGCAGGACGGAGATTAACGAACAGTACGTCACTGGCAAGGTAATGCTCTGAGTCCGGAGGTAGATTCGGAGCGGGTGGAGGAGGGAGAGGAAGAAGAGGTCAGGGATGGTGAAGACGATGAAGGTGTGGGCCATGGATGAGATTTCCGGGTCCTGGCCGCACCAGAGGAGGATCCGGTTCATGTTGAGCCACATGAAGGAGATGGGGATGGAGGTGGAGAGGAGGAGGAGGACGGTGCGTTGCAGGGTGAGGCCGAGTAACTTCCTCTGTTTTGCGCCGTAGGCTTGGCCGCAGATGGGTTCCATTCCCATGGCGAGGCCGGAGATGACAGAGTAGCCGGTAATGTTGGCGAAGCCGATGGAGAGGGAGCCGCCGGCGAGCTGGAGCTCGCCGAGGTAGCCGAGGAATAGCATGGAGATCATGGCTCTGGAGTAGAGCAGCAGCCCTGTTATTGCCGTTGGACCCGAGATTTTCCCTATTTCTTTGATTTCTTCCATTGCCTGAGAAAAGTCAAAAAAAAAAACAAGGAAGAAACCAATCAAGAAAATGCAAGAAAAGCAAGTATTTGTGAATTTATTATTATTATTATTTTTTGAAATGAGTAGGGAAATGGGATAGTGGGTTTTTTCTTTTTATTATTTTTTTTACCTCACAAGGAGTTGGCCATCTATGGAGTTGATCATCGAAATCATTGTCAACATCAGGATCCATGGGCTTGTTGGGATTTTTGAAATGGGTTTTGTTAGAAGAGGCAAATGAAGGGGGAGAGGTAGGTTTTGGGTTACACATAGTGGATATATATGTTTCTTTTTTTTCTTTTTAGAGAATGGGAAGATGGAATGGAATTTAAGTAGCAAGATTGGAACGAGCAGCTTAAATATTTGTCTGGGTTAAATTTTTTGTTTTCTAATGTGGGAATTGGAGGTATGGGGATGGGGTATTTATACTTGAAGTTACTAGGGCCCACCGTTTTGCCTCCCACAAACGTGTCAAAATAGCAAGGGGGAATTGCTGTCAAAAAGCGGCTACTAGTTCAGTAATGCTTCATGTTTGGTGGGGGGCCGACCTTTCTTTTCACCCTTCTCTCCCTCCCCAAAGTCACATAATGCGCGGACAAACGTGAAAATGCGTTTTCGAAAATCTCCTGAATAATTAAAGTACATGAGAGCGAAGATTGAAAGAACTCGAACACATGCAAAGCGGGAATCGAAAATGAAAGCCAATACCATTTTCAAGATTATGTGACTAAACTCCCGCACCATCTCCCACTTCTCTCTCCTCTGTCTTTACATATGTTCTGTATATATGTCCAGTATATTGTAGACACATGTGTATGCATGATCTTGTTTTATACATGGAGCATCTTCTGGGGAAGACAAAACTGAACCTTCCAGTTTTGATTTTTCGGTGTTTTTTTCCCCCTAATTTGCATCAATGCTTAAAATTGGTTATATCACGGGTCTTGTTGAGAAGTTTAACTATGTCAAAAATCATATCGATCTGATATTGATAAATCCTACTTAAACTTTTCTAGGAAAAAACAGACGGACGCACAAAATCAAAACTCATTTATTTTACGGTAAATATGTTTTGATTCTTAGTTTATTGATATATACTGTGGACATGAATTTTGGCATGATTGAATTTATGGACCGGTTATGAAAAATGGAAGAATTTTGTTCCTCGATATGGGCTCAATAAAGAGTCCGAAAGAGGGCAAAACTGGACGGTTCAATTTTTTCCTCCAACTGGTGAGGATCTTCATCCTTTATGCATTTAATTCTGGGAGATAGGGATTGATCTACGTGACTTTATTAGATTGCTAAATACCCAATGGGAACACTCGAAAATATTCTTAAATAAAGCAAATTCTATTTTGCTAAACCAAAAACCTACGGTTATACCATTTAATGTACACCAAATATATACAAGATTGAGGTTTCGCACAAATGATTGGAGCTATTTAATTTGTTTAAGCATGTTTTATAAAAGTCATGGTAAGGGTTTGATCGGTTTTTTCGTTCCTGACTTTGTAGGAACAAAAATTAAATGAATTGATCAAACATTTACCGATACTCAAATGAGCTGATTGGCTGAAGGTATGTTTGTTTTTAACTGCCAAGGAGGTTACCAAGAAACATGGCATGCATATATAGGTGATAATGATATATCTTTCTTGGCATTTTGTCAATGGTGGGTTTGCTCTAATTTAATTCAACTTTTAGCTCAAATCGTGTGGTTTTCCTCTCAAGAGGATAATCTTTTTAACCCTCTTCTTTTAGGTTTTGACAGATCGATAACACACACCAAAAGGGAATAAAAACTTATCCCTGAGGAATGGAATGCCAAGTGGGCGTGAATGGATTGACAAGCAATATTATAATTTCAATTCCCATTCCTGCTTTTTTAGGACATGATAATGGGATTGTGGCCCTTGGAAATTTTGCCATGTAGAGGTACCCTAAAGCTCATGCATGGGCAGACATCTTTTGTCTCGAGAATCTTGAAAATAGATCCATGAATCTTACAAAACAACCCGCGAGAGTTATTAAATGAATCAAGTTAGTTGAGTTTGAATCAGGAGATTTGAGGAATTAGACGCGAGAAGAAAGCCTAGCGATTAAGGGCGATCGCATATTTGTCCGCCCTTTCATTTCACTTTCCCTCCGATTGACCTGTTTTGTTTCCATCCTCAAGATAACGTATACAGCAAAACCAACCCAATAAAGTTAAATATAGCATACGAAGCCCCCTCTTAGAAAAATATGTTGTTGTTTTACAAAGAGAGATTATGCTACTCGAACTCGACTCCTAATGCACCCGATCATGAAATACTCCAACTTGAATATTTTCAAAACTCGTTAATTTAAACGTACAAATTCGAACAATTGATCATATAATACTCGATCGATCTGACCAGTTTACAACCATACGTCCAATGGGAGGATAGCTAGTACATTCGGATAGAGGATCCGGTGCCTTGTACGTTACAGTACATGTTTCAATGCTATCACAACCTCTCATATATGTTAAACCCTATCACACACCAATGCTTCTTTTCTTTTCTTTTTTGGCTGTAGCTAACCTCCACGCCCATGTGATGAACTCCAGTCTGAGCATGACTACTTGTCTGCAATCGTCTGGAACAGAGAAGCAAAGTTGGCTACTTGCCTGATCTGAATGTTTTTGGACAAGAAAATCTGTTTTTAGGCCCCATCTGTTTTCGGCTTTTTGTTGGTTTTTTACCATTTTAGGCAAAAAGAACTGAGATAATGGATTAATGGTAAATTTTGCCCAAAATTTTTTGGGTCAGACAAAGATTTACGCTATGCCATTGGGTTCCATTCCTTTTTAAGATGGGGGGCCGCTATTTGCAATCCACAGTCTTCTCCATACAATTCATTTAAAACTAAAAAGTTTTTTTTGCAGACATAAATTTCCCAATCTGTAAAGACAAAAAAATTGTAAGATCTCACATCGGGGAATATCGAAAAGTGAGTTCGATATATTCAAGATTAACCTTTTGAGCCACGTAGTTAGGCTAAGAGTTAACAGGTCAATTGGCACGGGTTGTTACGGTTGATATCAGAGCACAACTCTAGTTTACATGATGGGGGCTACCTTTAGAATCTGGTATGAGCTGATTTTTTGCGTGAATATATTATTTTGCGGGTTCGACAAGATGCATAGTTTGAATTACCCAAAAAAACATGCGGTGGGGGCCCACACTAGGAATGACGAAACCCCCCCTGTCCGCTGGCGCCGGACAAAATTCTTTCTCATGAAGAAATTGGATTATATGAAGTAAATAGTGGTTTGCGAACAGCAGCTTAAACCTCATATAATATCAGTCTAATCAATCCTGCTTTATCTGTCTTTTTGGTGGGTCTATGTTGTGGGCTTCGTTATGTAAGAGTAGTTCCAAATAATCATCAACTGGTCCCTACTTTAAAAAAATCTTCCTCAATCGCCCTAATGCCCTTGGCTTTAATGTACAATCCTAGATTTGAGCCTCCGAAATCCGTATTTGGGTAAATATTTATATCTGCCCCATGCAATTCATCATTGGCTATCAAAATCCTCTCTCTCTCTCTCTCTCTCTCATATACAGATGTAGGGGGTTAGCAGACATTATCTTCTACGATGAGTCAAAAGATTTCCAATAAAATAGTTTCAAGTGTCCGATCAACTTTATATTTATTTATTTAAATTTTTTTTTTTGGCAAATGTTATGCTCGACGATCCCCTAATACGTACGGCTTACTTCATCAAGAAAGGATATGGTTCTTTGGAGAACTGCCTCCTAGAGATACACACACGTTCACATACGTTGCATTTATTTGTCCAGCTGGAAGAGGTGCTGATGTTATGTTAAGTGGCCAAAATGTGTCAAATCAATTTTTGGCCCTTTTTAACCTTGTTACCAAATTATTTTTATTTTTTAATTCATAAAGAAGATTATCCTTTCGAAATTGCTATGAGCAACACTGTGTACAACATTTGTTCACCACCTTATGTGGAACCCATTTTGAAGTTCCACACAAATATTCCAAGCCTTCTAATTTGTTCAAAATATTTTTTGAAAGATTCTTGTAGAATCAGAGTTTCATCATATATCAGTAAATGCTTAATCCAAATTTTATTTAACGCATGTATCAAGCACTTACTGATATCTAGCTGAATTGATTTTTAACTAGCTGAATTGATTTTTAACGAGAATCCTACCAAAAAAATCTGAACAAAATTGAACGGTGCAGATTATGTGTGCAAGACATCGAAATGATCCCACACAAGGTGGTGGACAAGTGTTGTACCCATGGGAGGGCTCTTTTTATCTTATCATGGATATTGTTGTGGGGGTGGGGGGTAATGCATGGAAGGGACCACAAGTGTTTGATGGGGTGAGGGACAGAAAATGGATGTAAGGTTGTGAACCAGCAGATGGAAGATAGGAAGCAGGAAAGGACCCCTTTTACGTGCTCCAATTCCAGCCATTTAAATTTTTTGGCATCCCCTTTTTCCTCCCTACATAATAACAGTGATGAGAATTTCTCCCTCCTCTCTATGTGGGGGCCTTTCTTCTGCCTTCTGCCCTCTCTCTGAAATCTGTAAAGCAACAGAAGCCCCCACCCCCCTCTCCTCTGGCATGAGTTTCACATCCATAGGAAATGAAAAGCAAGTCTGGAATGATATACATATATACTACTAATACATTTACATAATATGTCGATAGTCTCATCGTTCGAGTTAAAAGACTGGTGTATTTAGGGCATTACAAAGGGTACCAGAGACACAACCCGGTTTCGAAAGGCAGTGTGATGAAGCACTCGGTGGTGCACTGCGTAGAGAAGCACAGTTTGACGATCCATTACACATCGCTGGGAGAACAAAACCACTGTCAACTGTGAAAAAATCATGCAGTAATTTGTGAATGTTTTACTGTTTGTTGACAATTATTAATGATACTTGGGAGTAACATCTCCCCTACCACTTTGTTTCTATCTGGATTGACGGAACCAGAAAATTCAAAAGAAACAAAGTTGTCTTTTTGTTTCTTTATGGTAAAAAATTCATTTCCCTTGGGGAAAAAAAAAGAAAGAAGATGAACAGACTGAGGTGCAAAACAGAAGGCAGAGACAGAGACGGAAATAGTGCACCATTTGCGAAATACTGTAGTTGCATCATCACTCCAATTCCTGGTCCTGCTCATTGAATGCGAAAACAGAGAATGGATGAAAGGGAAACACAGTGTCATTAATACCCCACTGTCAATTTGCTGTCCCAACTAGGAAGTGGGGCAAAAACAAAGGCAGATGCCATTAGATTCTTAGCAGTGAAGAGTAGAGTACATATAGAATCAAGCTCAAACTCTTAATTCTCTACCTATCACCATGCATCAGAAATCTGCTTTGGAAACAACTCTCTCTCCCAAACACCACCATAAATCCTAAGCTTCATAATACTAATTCTTTTTCTTATGGAAATAGAATTTTCAATACTAGCCAAGCCTTTTCTGCATGTGTCATGCTTAGAGTCTTATCTTCGATACAGCAGTTCCCAACCCCGGATAAAGGAGGAAGGTTGAGCGTTAGGGAGCTAATATTCCGCACGTAAAAAAAAAAAAAACTGTTAAATCCTTTACGACATAAATCCGATTATGAATATTCACAGAACACGATGTCCTCGCCAAAGCTTAATGGATGAAACAAATTCATGTATCCAATCCTAATTAACTGGGACTTAAGGGTGGTGTACGACCACAAGACTTTGAAGTTTTAAACACTAACGATTCACAGCAAAACTCAAGCACCTTTCAAGAATAGATTCACAAATTCTATCCTTCACCTTTTCTTCCCACAAAGAATAATGCTTGATGTTTTCCCCCTTTCTCTCTCCAAGTGGAAGTGCAATTTATTTTGCACGAGAGAATTCGCGGTCCGTGCATGTATTGCATGCCTACTCACCATGCAGAAACTCTAATATTCTAAACCAAGTTTCTTAAAAGCAAAACAAACAAATATGTCATCTATGATCACACCACACACCAACTCAACATGACTATGCATATTAATGTCCTAATCTGGCAATACAAGTTCTTTTTTCCTCTTGGATACGAGTAATTATTCAGTGGTCTTGGGGCACCGCCACGTGGTGCCTCAATACCCTTAGTACTGGACCCCACGCAAATGTTTGGTGGAAAAAGTGTTAGACACCACGTGACGGTGTCCCAAGACCACTGAGTAATTTTTAATCAAATACTGTGTAAAAGTTCTTGCAGTACTCGGAACAAGAACCGTAAACAAAAGCAGCCCTTTTAAAAACTATTTTTCAGTTACTAATATAAGCATTGTATGGGGACATTCAAGGCAGTCCAGACAATGGAATTTATGCTAAGATTCAAATGCAAGCAAAGAAAAAGAGTGAAGAATTGTTAAAGAGTTGCACGGTAGCACCCAAAAATCAGAAGAGCTTTCCAAAATATCCAAATAGAATGAAAATAAGGACATGTCTCCATCAAGGTTTCAATCAGCACAATTTACGAAACTGTTTCCCACCAAGCACAATTAAAAACACCCACAAATCAAATTTGGTACAAAGTGAATGAGATTCCATAACCTCGCAACTGAACCCACTAATGGGCAATCAACATTACTAAAAGGAGGAATGGTATTATTCATTAGGAATAAATCCTGATTACCAACAACTTATCAAGCTGTGCGATCAAGAATCTACAGCTCATGCTTTGTCTAGTGGCATCTAGATGGTGATTAGCAATAATAAAGCAAACTTTATAGTTGAGTTCTGTTCCGCGACAAAGAAATTCTCCACTAAATGCACTCTCTCTTCTGTACAACATTCCATCTCCCTTGATGCAACATCCATTGGAGTGACATATTTTGCTTAAAGAAATATAAGGCATGGGTGGAGGGCAATAAAAGCCGGGGTAGAGGTATGGATAGAATTGGTATGCAGCTAACAATAGATGCAACAAACACATTTCAAGACCTTTAAACAGTCATTTTTCATCACAAGAAGCAGCAATGTTGTCATTGTTTCTCTATATTTAACTCAAACCTTTTTCTGCAACATGGACTAGAGCTTATTTGATATTCAAGTTTTTCCACTGCTACATCAATAACCAGTAGTGGAAAATACATAATGAATTGGCACTGCAAAATCAATAGAACAAAAGCCATTTACAGCACTTTTTGATACTTGTCCATATATCATTCTTTGTCAAAAAAGAAATGGAAAATGGAAAATCTTCATACAACAAATTACCTCAATGGCGGCCTCTGGATTTATCAGATCTGGATCGTGGGATAGCCAAAATGGCGATAAGCCCACTGACAAAGGCTGAAAGCGCAGCCACGGCTATAGCTGGTGAGTTACCACCACCAAATAGCTGATCCCATGGTCCACTTCCAAGAGACACCACAATCTGTTGCAAGACAGCAAAACATCATCCTCCTAAATGGCTAAACATATGACACTCAATTACATGTTAATATGCTATTAAACAGCAAAGGAGACACATTAGGACCGGTGGAGGCAGCTGCCGTTTCAAAATATGTCACTTTCAGCCAAAGTTTTTGTTAACTGTTCTCATTTACCCCAACAAAGTAGCATACTTGACCCTCTAAATTATTTTTAGCCTTGAACCTTTTTTCCGCTTTCAAGTATGTCCTTGGCACCTTGCAACTTTCATTTACAGTTAACATGAAATATAAATGTCGGGGCATTTTCTTTTTCTTTTTTTCCTCCCAATCTTTCTTCAACTCTAGAAGCGATTAAAAATTTGCTATTTCAAATATAACAAATCTAGACTATCTACACCTTGCTCTACAAAAACACATACAATTAATTTTTCAAAAAAAAATTCATGAAGAAAAACTTCCAAAGATAATGAAATTTTATTGAGGTTGTGTTTCATGAACTCTACGGAAGTAAATTCTTGACACCCCCCTCCTATTAAAGGCTTGTCCTCCGAGAAATCTTTATTAC
Source organism: Rhododendron kiyosumense (assembly GCA_019656275.1). Taxonomy (NCBI): domain Eukaryota; kingdom Viridiplantae; phylum Streptophyta; class Magnoliopsida; order Ericales; family Ericaceae; genus Rhododendron; species Rhododendron kiyosumense. The sequence goes on along the minus strand of BPLS01000197.1, from coordinate 1,266,245 downwards.
CCAATGTGCTTTTAAACCCTTGCAAACATTGCAGTTATTTAACATAATTAGTAAAAAGGTTAGACACCAAGCAGCAAAAAAATCAAATGCTAAAATATTGAAATTGTGAAGGAAAAAAATGGTGACAATTCTCATAATCAAGAAGACACTAGACGTTGTACAACTTGGGTCAACTGAATTGCATGTTTCTTGTGAATCCACAATATGGTGAAATAACAAAAATATGTTGTTCTAAGCATGATGTTATGGTTGGCTCAATGTGCTTTTTGGCAGTTGTCGAAAAGAGACCAATTATTTACAATTATTCATTCTTCTTCTTTTCTTGAACGGCAAAAAAAAAAAAAAAAAACTTTAATCTTGAAATTGTTACAAGACTAACGGGAGCAAGGAAACAAACATCATGTTCAAAGAACAATCATTTGCCCAATCTGAGACCCAAACCTACGATTGGCAAGAAACCAATCAAGGACACCCATTTGGGCCGAAGCCCAACTGAAGAGGCCGAAGCCCAAACACCCTACACAATTATTCATTTCTTGATTCACAATTTTTCCCTGAATACATAGTTGACAACAACAAATATTGCAATGACTAACCCATGGTGCATTAATTGGCGCATAAGGTAATCCATGACACGCATTCAAAATTGTTTATTCATCCACGATATTAATACGAAAAGAACTAATTACTAGTCTTTAAAAGCATGGGATGAACGTCAAAATTTAGAGAAACTAGGATTGGCAAGACTCGATTCCACAAGAAGACAAAATATATCAGTTGATAAAGTTGACACATTGGCTGTCAAGATACTTCTAGCCACTCGTGTAGAGAATGCCTAGTTATGGCATAGAGCACTCCCCACCCCAATCTTAAATGAATAAGATTGATCCAAATTACCTCTTTTTAAAAACGTTAGTGAACATATAGAGGAAAATGGACAAAAAAGGTACAAGATACAAGAGTACTGTTGTTAGAGAAAGAAGAAAAAGTGAATAGGGTGTTGTGTTCACTAACCCTAACACAATCAACTCTTATTTATATAATGGAAAATCATAACATAAGACTACATTAACCAATGTGGGACTAATAGCAATACTACATTCTAACACTCCCCCTAAAGCTGGAGACTCTCTAGCTTGTTACGTATTTACCAACGAAACAATTACCTCAACTACTAACAACAATATCGAAAAACAACCAATTGTTTAAAAACAATGGAACAACTTTCAATAGCATTTGACCACGACTTCAACGAACGAAACGACTTCAATGACTAACCAACTTCAACGACTTCAACTTCAACAATTTCAACGACTTCAACGAAATAATCCAACAACTAATGAATCAACGAACGAATTCAACGAAATAATTTCAAAGACCAACAAAACCAATTTCAACTACCAACTTCAACTACCAATAACAACCAACTTCAATTACCAACCAACAACCACCAACCTCAACGAAATAGACGACAAAACAAGATAGTTACCATGCTCAACAAAAGCATGGCCAAAAAACCTGACCACGATACCCAACAATATTCAACTGTATGATTGTTGCCATTATAATAAGTGCAATGGCGAAGAACACAACCACGACTACAACTGCGACCGACTTCACCCAATATATGACCACCTCGACCTAAATCATGGCTAATATTAGGGCCGCCATAACCAGACCTACTACGATCATCTCTTCCGGACTTCCAAAAACCATGACCGAAGCTACGAGAGAAAGGGCTACCTGAATCAGGAGCTGAACTAGAAGCCATTCCAAATCAATCTCAACAATGCACCAACCAAGTTACTCCAACCATCAATGAACAAGACTAGAAACAGCAAAGTGAACCAGAATACAACCATGTAGTGTTACCAGCGAGTCATAGCATGCAAGGGAGCAGACCATCGCGAGAGCAAACAGCACAGTAGACCAAACAAAACTAGATCCGAGAACAAATCAGCATTAGCAAACGAAGTGGCTGGAAAAGAACTAATGAAGGGTTTGGAGGCCTATTGGTAAGTGGGTTAGGATTTTGGAGATCAGACGAGAGTGGAGGGATTTCTGGTACCGTTCACGACTGTGAGCACTGTTCACGACTACTGTTCATGTTGACGAACACTGTTCACTACGACTATGGTGATGGATATTCAGGTAAGGGTTTTGAGGGCTGTTGGTCAATAAGGCGGCGGCGGCAGCTGGCTATGGTGGTGACTAACTATGGCGGCTACTGGTGGTGTCTATCGTGGGGTTAGGGATTCAGTGAGATTTTAGGATTAGGGTTAAAATCCACTTTGATGCCATGTTGTTAGAGAAAGAAGAAAAAGTGTATAGGGTGTTGTGTTCACTAACCCTAACACAAGCAACTCTTATTTATAGAATGGGAAATCATAACATAAGACTACATTAACTAATGTGGGACTAATAGCAATACTATATTCTAACAAATCCTTCATTGCATAAGATGGATCAAGGTTTTGAAGGAAGATGCTAAAATTGCACAAGAAGAGGCTTTATAGTTTTTTAACAAAGAAGAGGTAGAGGCATTCCAAGATAGCTGCCAATAGTAAAGTAATATCCTAAGGTATTTCTCCAATGAAAAAAGGAAAAATCAACGGGAAGCCACAATAAGTACACACTCAAAGTTTTTAGTGGATATCTATAACAAATGACAACCAATGCATGTGGCCCACATGTATCTTAGTTAGCAGTCCCTTTTGAATTTATAACTCTAAATTACACTTCAAAAAAAAAAAAATCTGCCTAAACAATAGACGGAATAAATGTTGTACCGAATGAATTGCAATTCTTGTTCTTTTACCTTACGTTAGATAATAATGTTCATTTAACACATTTAACAAAAAATGACAAAACAGAGGCACCCTTTGGTAGCCAGATGTGGAATGGACCTAAACAACAAGTTATATTCCCTCCGTAGACCATTCCGTTCTCAGTCCCTTCTGCGAATTCCGACTTTTTAAGAATACAAATTACAAAAGCATTCAAACATAAATTGAGAGGAACTAATGGCCTACCATGTCCTCTCTATTCTAACTTCAGAATCCAATTATAGCTATTATAGTAAGGCATAGTTTTGGAAAAACGCGTTCTACACTTTGGCTTCAAAACACAAAAGGGGCAAACAAATTGGGATATCCCAAAATGGAAAGATGGGTCAACAATATCGGACGGATGGGGAAGATAAGAATGTTGGAAGATGGAAAGCAATTGAAGACGTAGGACCAATGGAGGTGGTGGAGAGAATAAGAACTTGAGTATGAGAGAGAGAGAGAGAGAGAGAGAGAGAGAGAGAGAGAGATGGATGACGACGACAATTGAGACAAACTTTTGAAGGTGCATGACTTTTTTTTTTTTTTAGAGCGATTGGACCGGGAGTGCCTCTCTTTGGTATAAGGTGCTTTCCCTGTATGGCCCAAAGAAGCAGCAGTAGAGGCCTGGCCAAAGTTGGCAAAACATTCCAAAAAGCCCATGTTCAATTGGAAACGCTCTAACAAGCAAGACACATGACTTTGCCGCATCAGCCAAATACCATCATTTGACCCCGCTGAAGAAGCAATTCTGCCACTTCCAAGAACCTTTGGGGGATAAATTTTTTTTTTGAAAACTTCTTTTTCAGCATTTTTTGGTACGTTTCTACAAGTCTGGCACGTTTCTACAAGTCCCTAGGGGTAAGATTTGGGTGTAATTTAGATTCTCCACATATGTAATTTTCCACTTGTTACAGATTAGCACAATTTCATTCCGCTGATTCCCATTTATGTTATTGTATTCTGCAAATAGGAGTTAATTGCCTTAGGAGTTCGGGCTACCCAGTTTTTTGTACATGTATTGATCAATACTTGTTCTTCGAGAGATTTTCTCTGAATCTTATCGTATTTTTGATTGCCCTTGCTACACGATCTTCTTTTTTATGTGCTTTCCTTTATTAATATCCCCTCCGTCCCATTTTGTTTACTTCCTACCAACAATCATGCCATTTTGACCTGAAAAAATGAAGTGTTTTTGAAAATAAGTTTTCAAAATTTTTTGCACCGTTCTAAAGTATTCATTGAGATCTTCGGAATGGTGCAAATAGATTCAAAAAATTATTTCGGAAAGTAAATTATTTTTTGGGGTCATTATCACATGGTTTCTCGTAGAGTGCAAATAAAATGGATCAGAGGGGAGTATCATAATTGAAAAACTCCATAAAAGACAAACACTTGTTTCAGGTGAATGGGACTTCAAGTACTGTGTTTTAGACTCATGAAAAAACCAAATTACATCTCCGTGGGAGGCACTAAAGTATAAGTACCATATTGAACAGGGTTCTAAATGTCGGTATCGGTGCTATGGCCAATTATCAGCTGATATGGGACTGCATGTGTAACACAGAGGTCTAAAATCCTGTTACGTAAGGGAGCTGTATTTGCAACCCTGATATTGAAAATCATCCATTTAGCATGGATACAGGAATTTCTAAAAAATGGAGACATTGCCCGGAATAAATAAAAATTACTTAATTTATGCACAGGGAAAGATAGTTATATGTAGAAACATGAAGCATCAATATATAATATATACATCATATCGCACTTTTAACCCAAAATATTTGAAGTACTACACATTTACAGCTCCCCCCCCCAAATAAATAAATAATAAATCAAATAATAATAAAAACAAATTGCATATTTAACCCCTATTGTGCCCCTCCCATGTCCCTGTTTCCCCCCGTGTCCCCACGTTGGCCTTTAGGAATGTCGGTGCTTCATATTGTATCATTAATGAGTTACATATTACTAGAGTCTTAGGCTAATGGTTGTAGTTAAGATTATCAGCTTCTGGAGGATTTAGTTGTGCATAAAAATAAAAAAAGAGAGGAACAACTGAGCATTATTCCTGAATCCCAATATTAAAATGTTAGTTGGAATTATACCTGTGGGATCACAATTGCCAGATTCAGAACACCCATTGATAAGCCTGCAAAAGATTAAACAATCAGCGAACACTCTCTAACCACCATATCTGCAAACACTAAACGAAACATCCAACGATAACCCACCTTGCCCAAGTCCTAGGGACTCAATACGTGAAGATATCAAGGCATATGGAACACTATAAGTGATCTGCAAAGAAGTTTTCAGATAACACAAATGAGATGGTCAAATTGCATTCTATGGCAATGCCATCAAAAGAAATGTTTGGCTTAAAATCAGTTTGCCAACCCCATTATGACTTTGGTCTTGTATTAGAAACTGAAACCATTTGAGAACTTGCAATTGTTTGAAGTTGATATCTAAACTCGTATATTTGTCAATATCAAGTTGGAAATTCAAGCAACAATTTATAGTTGGCATGAATTAAACTAACAAATTACACACTATTCATCGTCCTAGTTTTAAACCAAAATCCAAGTTGGTCATGTGATAATTTTGTTATTGCACCATATCCTGTTCTCAGCTTGCACAAGCTGCTATAATGTTTTCATTGCAGATAACATGAGAAACGGCAATTCCTTTTCATACTTTGTTTCCTTGAAAGCCATAGAGCAAACTAAAAGATGACCTAAAATCATCTCAAGGAGAACAGAACAACTTACTGCCAAAGGAATCCCAAGAATAGTAAAAACTACAAGTGCGGCAGCTACAATGCCATTTGGAGGTAGATCGTCGCCTACTTTGTCCACATGGCTCGCAATGTAAGCAATTACGAGCATCGCTATAAAGCATAGAGACATTAAGATATTTGAAATACCCCACACAACACCAGCCCCTAACTTCCGGCAGAGAACCTCCATGAGCAATGAAGTTATTCCGAGAAACACAGAATTCAACATCAGACCCAATGCACCCATTCTGACTCCCATATTGTAATTCTCCCCTTCATTTGGCTCACCACCATAGATTTCTCGACCCATCCAATCCGTATCATATAAAATAAATGGAAACCAGCCAATCCAAGTCAAACCAGTAACAAGAAGGATAACCCAAACAGGCCCCGAGAGATATTTAAAGATTCCAAACAGTTCCCAGAAGAAAGCTTCTTCAGCCTGGCTTGACTGTTCAGGCATGTGTTCATGTAAGTGGGAGGTCCCACGGTTCACAGGCATCTCATCGCCAGCTGTGATGCTGAAACACGTAGTTATAACAATGAAAGCAACGTCAAGATAGAAAGCAGACTTGAGATTGGCACAGTCGACATTGCATGCAGAGGTGACTGTGAATGGCAAAATCTTGTACCACCCACTATATGATCCAGTAGCAAAGCCAAGTATGTTACCAACAGCCATACACAATGAGAAATAAGCATTTGCCACTCGAGTCCTGCGGTGATCACCACCTAAATGAAAGAAAGGTACAAGATTAAAAACACCAGTTTTTGGTAGTTTTGGTATACCTGTAATTATACAGAGCATGTGCATAAGCTGTGCAAAAGAGTAGGGCAGGTGCTTTTCTCAAAACGGAAACCACAAAAACTGCATGACCTAGTTAACATTCTCTAAAAAAGAGATCCATTCTAGGTGCACCATTCTCATCTTCTTCTGAGGAACATTAGATAAATAGAGCCTTTCCTATACTCAATGAATACCATCCTACGGTTTCCACAAAAAGAAGGATAAAATAAGGCTTTATAGTATTAGTCTTCTTTTACATCACTGAAAGGCATGCTTTAGTTTTGCTCAACAGAAGACAGTTGTCTGGGGCATTGATCTTGCAGCAAAACTTGTCCAACATCAATTAGAGACCACAACCAAGTAATTGGGTTAAATGAAACGCGGTTACGAACAAGCCCGGGCAAAGAACAAAAATTCGTAACCATGCATGGGCATGGCAAAGAGCACACTAACAAGAAACAGCAAACTGCGGATTCCTAATTGACCATGCTGGATACCATGTTTTATTGATCTTCAGCTTATTGAATATATTCTTTAAAAGTTTAGGATGCTAATGATTAGTTTGACATTATTTTTCATCTCTGATGTAGATATTGTGGGGCATCTTTCAGGCATGATAGCCACAGGTACAGTGAGGGCCAATAGGCTTTATTATGGGTCCCAATAGTTTCTGGATCCATGTTTTGATGAAATCTAGAACCATCTTACTAGCCAAAGGCCCAAAGTGGCCCCAAACATATCAAGTCAAGTCCATGCCATCGATCTTTTGTTAGAACTTAAGCTGGCTGGCCCTTAATGCCTTGTTCGTTTCCTTTTTTCAAAAAAAAAAAATTCAACTCAAAAAATACTCATTACCCCTACTTTCAATCATTACTCTCCAATCACTACTCCTATCGCTAATCATTATTCTCACATGAGATCTGAGAATCATCTAGAATAGAACACTAACCATTCATTTTGAAAACCCTCAAGTGGACTAATTCACTTGAACGATTCCTAACTTCACACGTTAATCGCATAATATAACAACATACACATACATAATTAGTAATATATACATACAGGTATGTTAGTTAAAAATTCCAAGTCCTTCCCTTGTTCGCCCTTTTTTTGCTTTTATGGTAATTCTCTATTGTTCCTCAATGGACTCCTCATTTGTCACATATGAAAAGGAAAATGAGCAAAGGACCTCTTTATGTCCACAATCTTACCATTGTAACACAATTAATAAAGAAAGGAGTTCTTTAGAAGGCCCACTTCACTATAGGTTGAGGGAGACTTTTATGAAAGTATGGAAAATACGAAAGAGAGAGTGAAGCATTGCAGATGACAGGATGAGCACTACAGTGGCAATAGTAGGAGAGAAAGTTTAGCAATCGGGTCTAGCAAAATGAATCACTTTTCTTTTCTACCTACAGTCAACAATGATTCAGTGTCTAAGCTGAAGAGGAAAAAGAAAATAACTCACTATATATTGAGGGGTTAAATCATAGAGTCCAGCAGTTTACTATACATTCTGTGCAATGAACATACATTGTCAAGGTAATGAAGCTGGCTGCCACCGTCTAACACTCCACTAATGCGACAAGTCTTGTGGAGCCAAAATTCCAAAGTTGATCATGACATTATCCAACATTAAGTAGTAGTGGAAGAAGCATGCCAGATTGCTTTCTGCCTCTCTATTAATCCGAAATCAATTGTCTTCCATGAATAGAAGTAAGCATGTGTGTCCCCTTCACCCTTGAGAAGGCAATAAGCACCTTGATGAACAGTAGCCAAAAAAGTCACATGAAAGAAAACACTAACTCCATAAGGTCCATAACTACTGCTCCAATCTAGGCCGCTGTTACAACATCAGAATGCCTTAGAACGTACATGACTATAAAAAATACCCTATAAGATAGAGAACCATAGGGTTTCATCAAAAGGGTAAAAGATTGTGTTGCCGCAGGTGAAGACAGTAAGTGTGCAGATGGAAATACATTCAATCGTATCCTCAAGACACTGAGCTCTGAGCACATCTACGCCGGCATGACAAGAGAGCCTCTCAGTAAATAGTCAGTCTTTGCATGCTTTGACTCGACAATGCGCCTTATATGGTAGCCCCCAGTTGGCATGGCTCGACCTCGAAGGACAGCAACCAAGAAGGGACATATGGTGTTGCTCCACATATCACCACTAACCAGACATCACACGTGGATGGTGTTGAGGCCTTGAGGCAATTACATGCATGGCATCTGGACCCATGTACCTCTAGGTTCAAGCTTAACCTTGGATTGTCCTGTATTGGTTCTTCCATACAAAACCCTAGTCTCCTGTGCTGGGCTATGAAGCACAGATACTCTATTTTGGCCTCCGTATCACGTATCGGATCCGTATCAGATACCGATAATATCGGATACGCTCCGGAGACGTATCCGATACATTTTTTTTAAAGTATCCTGCTTTTAGATTTATGTTTTGGTATCCCAATACCAATTCGGATAAGCGCGGATTTGTGTTGGATACGCTCGGATACGTTTTGGACACATACAAGGGAAATATGTTATTGCTTAAAATATATGGGTTAAAATTGCAATTGGGACTATATTTTTCTTTTTCCCCCACCAATCGACACTAGAAACACACCGACGAT
>BPLS01000197.1:1196262-1227653 GCA_019656275.1 Rhododendron kiyosumense | reverse complement strand
GGACGAGCACGCTTAACTGTGAAGTTTCTATGCGCTTTGGCTTGCCCTCACGGCTTTAAAAGGCCTTGTACAAGTAGGATGGATCTTTTCTTATAAACCATAACTTTACCCCCTCCCGTTCGGACGGAGCCTGCCCTTCTGCAGTACCGCCGGCTACCGGAAAGCGGGGTGTCACAATCTACCCCCCTTAGGGATGCAACGTCCTCGTTGCACAGGCCCAGCAACCTTCCCCTGGTGGCCATGGTGTGGCACTTAGTTCTGTACAGCACAAACACTGTGCTCGTACCAGATTCTAGAGGTGGCCCCCACCATATAGACCAGGGTTGTGCTCTGATACCACCTGTAACGACCCGCTCCATCTTTGTACAATATTGTCCGCTTTGGACGCCCAAAGCCCATAGACTTCCCAGTGAGGTCACCCATCCTTGGATTGCTCCCAGGACGAGCACGCTTAACTGTGAAGTTTCTATGCGCTTTGGCTTGCCCTCACGGCTTTAAAAAGCCTTGTACAAGTAGGAGGGATCTTTTCTTATAAACCATAACTATACCCCCTCCCGTTCGGACGGAGCCTGCCCTTCTGCAGTACCGCCGGCTACCGGAAAGCGGGGTGTCACATCGTTGTAACCACACCAATATTAACAAAAGGGCAAAAGTATGCCAGATGAATGGAGGTCTAGGGGTGAAGTAAAAACCGACAAACCCTAACCAACCGAAAAATCTGGTCAAAAATATTGGTTTGGTTTGGTTTTTCCAAGCTATTGGTGCGGTTTGGTTTTTTATTTTGAAAAGAAATTGAAACTGGTTCGGTTTCAATTTTGGTCGAAACAAAACCGAACCAATTGCACCCTAAGGAGGTCTGGGTGTAAATGGTCAAGTTTATGCAATTTTTCAAAATATACTATACATTTCGGTTTGGACAGTATGTAAATCAAATCACAAAATATTTCATGGTTTGGTTTGGTTTGGTTCGAAACTTTGTTCGGTTTAACCGGTATATTTTTGTTTTTTAGTTTCGAACAAAAATACTAGTGACTACAAGTAATAATTTTGAAGTCCAAATAACGACACGGTTTTATGTACACTTAAACAACATTAAGCCACTAAATATATGGTAAGCAAGCATTAAAAAAATTCCAGCAACCGTTCAACGTCCAAACGGCATCCTATATAAGTGGAATAAGAATGATAATATGATATTAAGCCAATAAATGTTGAATGAAAAAATTAAAGTGTTTTCTTTTTATTAAACAGACGTTAATGTATATAAATACATCCGGTTCGTTTCGATTTATTTTCGGATTAAATCTATTCAACCGGATCGAACTTTTCTTTTCCGTTTGGCTAAGAGTAAAGAGAAAACTTATTCAAGGAAGAGCTCAATCTTAGCCATCTAAAAGTATTTTGGATAGTCCAAATTAAAAATATTCTATTACCGTTAATAGATTGTTTTTAATCTGAATTATCCAAAACACTTTTAGACAATCGAAAAAATAAACTCAAGCGCTTAATTGGTGTGGTCCGGTTTTTGTTTCCAGATAGGCTAACCGGGTTTTCTTTTCACCTATATGATTGGATAAGTAATTCATTTGGATTTTTTTTGAGCTTATTTAAAATATATTTTTTGTTTCCATTTAGTGATTTTTTGTCTTTTTTTTTTTTTTTTGAATTAGTGCTTCGCCAAGACGAGGAATTTAAAAAGTAAAAAATTACAATCTAAAACCTAAATATTTTTTAATAAAGACAAACAATGAGATAATAAGCAAATTTTTTTTTGTCTTTATTCAAAAAATTCGGTTTAAACCATATTTTTTTACTTTTTCGATTTCTGTTATCGAGTTGAAACAATTATCCACAAAACTTTAACATAAAATTAACAATGAGAAAAAAAATTGAATAAAAAAAAGCTAATTAACTTATTTAGCCAAAACCCCTAAATAGTAGAGTAATTAGCTAGGGTAAAATATATTTTGCCCCCTCTAACTATCATCCGGTTACATTATGTCCCCTTTAACTATTTTTTTTGGCACTTAATCACCTTTAACTACCAAAACCTGGTAAAGGTAGACCTTCTGTTTAGATTCTTTTGTGTTTTTGGATGGAAAACAACATGTGCCAGTCACATGTCATCCTTAGTTAAATTTTAAGACAATTGTGCCCTTCATCTCAACGTCTCTCTCTCTTCCTTTTTTACAAAGAAAGAAAACAGTGGAGCACAGTCCTCACTCTCTCTCTCTCTCTCTCTCTCTCTCTCTCTCTCTCTCTCTCTCTCTCTCTCTCTCTGTGTGACTCTTTTTGTTGCTCTCACTTTCTCTACGACCACCAACGGAAGGAAGCAGTTTCAAGCAAAGGAAACAAAGTTTCAATGGCGATCGACTTTCATTAGGGTTTTGGGGCTCGAATTCGACGGCGGTGGAGAGATCTCCTCTCTACTCAACTCAACTCCCTACTCTCTTCTTCTTTGATCTTATCTTCTCTCCTCATCTTCTTATATTTCTCTGATAGGTCTACGACAGCGTTTATCGACGATCTGAGACTCTGAGCGGATGGCGACGGAAGCGGAGGGATCGCAGGACAAGAAGACGGCCACGTGATGTCGATGGCAGTGGTGCATGGCGATGGAGTGAAGGGTGTGGATTCTGGCGAAGTGGGGGTCTGTGGAAATCCAGTGGTTGAATTGGGTGGATACGTATTTGAAGCGGTGGAGGATTTGACGGGGAGGCATAAGAGGATGTCAATGAGGATTCCATCGGGTAGTGAAGGTTGAGAGTGATCAGAATCTTCCTCCATTGTTTGATTGACTAGTTGATCAAGGTTTTCTGGGTACGTACCGTGGCCGGCGTCTTCTGGGTTTCTCTCCGGTGGGTGATATGGGTTTGTGTGGTTGTGCGAGATTGGTGATTAGGTTGGGAGGGGGAAAAAAGATGGATGGGCGATATGGGAATTTAACATATTCTGTTAACGGCGTCTAAAGCATTTGGGATTTATATAGTTAAAGGGGGTTAAGTGTTGAGTTTAATAGTTTAGGGAGGTAAAGTGCTTCCGGGTGATAGTTAAGGGGGGTTAAATGTAATTTACCCTTAGCAGTTAAAATGCCTCCTCTTCTCCGCTCCCATTCTCAAATCACCGCCAGAAACCTCTCATCACTTCCCCCAAACCCTCCACCATGCCGTTGTCCGCCACCACTTCCACCCAAACCCTCCACTTCCTCTCTCTACTTTCTCTCCTCTCCCTCTTCTCCCCCACCCACTCCACCACCACCGACCTTCAACTCCTCCTCAACCTCAAAACCACCCTCCAAACCGCCGCCGCCACCACCTTCTTCTCCTCCTGGCAACCCCACAATCCCCCATGCAACTTCACCGGCGTCACCTGCGACCCAACCGACCAAATCACCCAACTCGACCTATCCAACCAGCGCCTCACCGGCTCCCTCCCCTTCCACTCAATCTGCCAGTTTAAATCCCTCCAGAAACTCTCCCTAGGCCACAACCAACTCCACGGTCCAATCACCGAGCAATTGCGCGACTGCGTCAAGTTACAGTACCTAGACCTCGGCAACAACCTTTTCTCCGGTCCTTTCCCGGACATTTCCCCACTGAACAAATTAACTTATCTCTATTTGAACGACAGTGGGCTGTCTGGTACTTTTCCATGGAATTCGTTGCGGAACATGACGGGTCTTGTCGTGCTGAGCTTGGGAGACAATAACCAACTCGATAGGACTCCTTTTCCGGAAGTGGTGGTGGAGCTTGCTCGGTTGAATTGGCTTTACTTGTCGAATTGCAGCATCGAGGGGCGGATTCCGAAAGGAATTGGGAACTTAACCGAGCTGGTAAATCTGGAGCTGTCGGGTAATTATCTCGCCGGCGAGATTCCGGTGGAGATTTCGAAGCTCAAGAAGTTGTGGCAGCTAGAGCTTTACGACAACGGCTTGACAGGAAGATTCCCATTTGGGTTCGGAAACCTGACCAATTTGGAGAAATTCGACGCCTCGAATAACTATCTGGAGGGCGATTTGTCGGAGCTCAGGACATTGAGTAAGCTACTGACTTTACAACTGTACAAAAACGGGTTTTCCGGTGAGATACCGTTGGAGTTTGGGGAGTTTGGAAAGCTTGTGAATTTGTCACTTTACGAGAATAAGCTCACGGGTTTTATCCCTCAGGCGCTCGGGTCGAAGTCGGAGTTCATTTTCATCGACGCGTCGGAGAATTTCCTGACGGGTCCGATCCCGCCGGATATGTGCAAGCAGGGGAAGATGACACAGCTTTTGCTGCTTCAGAACAACCTCACCGGAGATATTCCAGTGGGTTACGCGAATTGTCTATCCCTCAACCGGTTACGGGTGAGCAACAATTTGTTGTCTGGGGTAATCCCGAGTGGCATCTGGGGACTACCCCAAGTCGGATTGATTGATTTGGCCATGAATCAGTTCGAAGGCTCGATTACATCTGATATTGGTAATGCAAAGTCTCTCTCTCAACTGATCGTCGGTAATAATAAGTTATCCGGTGAATTGCCGTTGGAGATTGCTTCAGCCACGGCGTTAATCGCGATTGACTTAAGCGACAATCGATTCTCTGGTAAAATTCCGTCCTCAATTGGCGAACTAAAACTTCTTAACCGTCTTTATTTACAGAAAAACATGTTCTCTGGTCCAATACCGGAGACTATAGCCAATTGTGTTGCTTTCAATGTCATAAACATGGCCGTCAATTCACTTTCCGGCGTAATTCCGGCCTCTATTGGGTCATTACCGGCTTTAAACTCGTTAAACTTGTCAGAAAACGAACTCTCCGGCCAAATTCCAGCGACTCTGTCTTCACTGAAGCTAACCCTTCTTGATCTTTCCAACAACCGGTTAACCGGACCCATACCGTCGTCTCTGTTGCTCGAGGCCTATAACGGGAGCTTAGCCGGAAACAATGGCCTCTGTAGTCAAAACATCAAGTTTTTCCGACGGTGTTCGTCGGATGCCGGTAGATCTCAAAGCCTCTGGTTGATCATACTCGGCGTGGCAGTGGGTGCAATCTTGTTACTTCTGTCAATTCCATGTGTTTTGTATCTGAAGAAGGGTAGTCATAAAGATGAAGACAGATCTTTGAAAGAAGATTCCTGGGACTTAAAGTCATTCCATGTTTTAAGTTTCACAGAGGATGAGATTCTTGATTCAATCAAGCAAGAGAATCTTATAGGGAAAGGTGGGTCCGGAAATGTGTACAAGGTTTTGTTAGCAAATGGGATTGAGCTAGCCGTGAAGCATATATGGAACACGGATTCCGGTGGCCGGAAAAAGAACCGGGGCACTACCCCGATGTTAACCAAGCACGCGGGGAAGTCGAAGGAGTTTGACGCGGAGGTGGAAACGTTGAGTTCGATTAGGCACGTGAACGTGGTGAAGTTGTACTGCAGTATAACGAGTGAGGACTCGAGCCTGTTGGTGTACGAGTATTTGCCAAACGGGAGTTTGTGGGACCGGTTGCGCGCGTGCGGGAAGATGGCTTTGGATTGGGAGACTAGATATGAGATAGCTGTTGGTGCGGCAAAGGGGTTGGAGTACTTGCATCACGGCCTCGAGAGGCCTGTGATTCACCGGGATGTGAAGTCTAGTAACATTTTGTTGGACGAGTTCTGCAAGCCGAGGATTGCCGATTTTGGACTAGCGAAGATTGATCAGGGCAACAAAAGCAAGGACTCGACCCATGTGATTGCGGGAACACATGGCTATATAGCTCCTGGTAAGCATGCTTCTTTCATGTCAATTGTTCTATACACTGACTGTTGTCTTTTTTGATAATTCAGGTATCCGGACCAGTTTACAGGTATTTGTTGTGACCTTTCTGCTGATATTGATTCTTAATTGTATCATTTTTGCAGAATACGGGTATACCTACAAGGTGAACGAGAAGAGCGACGTGTACAGCTTTGGAGTGGTTATGATGGAGCTTGTAACTGGAAAAAAGCCGATCGAGCCGGAATACGGAGACAATCGGGACATAGTGAATTGGGTATCCACCAAGTTGAAGACCAAAGAATCTGTGTTAAGTATAGTTGACTCCAACATCCGAGAAGTTCATAGGGAAGAGGCAATCAAGGTACTAAGAATCGCCATTCTCTGCACATCAAGGCTTCCAAACTCAAGGCCTACGATGAGGAGTGTGGTTCAAATGCTGGAGGAAGCCGAACCTTGTAAATTCATCGGCATCATCAGTAAAGTTGGTGGAAGTAAGAAAGAGGAAGTTAAGGACTGTGATGGTGAAGCTTGATCAGAGAACGGAGCAGATCGAAAAACAGATAATTCGCAGGGGGTTTGAAGAAATTTTTGTTCTGAAAATATGGAGGGATTTATCTGTTGTCTTAATCAAATATTGTGAAATACTAGCCGGAAACTGGCAGAGTTTGTAATTTTTGTGTCATAAGTAAGCTCAATTCTGTTATGCGATCCGAGCTCTGGAATTCGAATGAAATCCTAAATTGATAGGATACTCTATATCCCATTGGATGGGTTACTTTTTATTGGTATTAGAATGAAGTGCGCTTCAACTATATCAACGGTACTTACCTTCCCAATAAAACACGGCGTGTTCGAGTTTGAAATCCTTTTTTTATAATACCTTTGGAAAGTTGGAAGAAAATGGAAGCTTGGTTGATATGAAAAATGGGAGCAGCAATTCGATGAATTAGCTGTTTATTAGCAGCAGTGCTTTAAAGGGCATGACATGGTTTAGGACTTCAGCACCAATACCCAAGGGAAAAAAAATTAGACAAATGGAGGATTGAAGTACTAAATTAGGCGGATAAAAGGAGTCTAATTCGAGTTTACTCGACAACCAAACCTACAACACACGAAATCAAGAGTGGTTAGGTGTTTGCTCCATCCTAATAAGGTCTCGGTTCGATTTTCCTTACCAATAGTTTTTGGGGCCACCTCATTCCACGCATAAGCGTATGAAACGGCTGTTGGAGGGGCGGTAGGAATTAAAATGGGCTTTAACGTTTCCAAAGTGTGGCAACAGAACACTGGACTCGAATTAGGATGGGCTTTAAAGAATGCGACCAATGTGGGATCAAACGATGTTAACTAGCTGGGCTTACTCACTTATTGGTTCATTTATGGCCCGTTTGGAACTTGAGGAAAAGAAGGAAAAAGGACAAGAAAACTTTGAGAAAAATTGTAAAGGAAAATTCATTGTGCTTTATTCGTAATTTTGTTATTTTCCTCGATGTTTCCTCTCAAACCAAACAAGAGAAATTAATCAGTATTTTGGTCCCACAACCAGTCTGGTAGCCGAATTCAATCCATTCGTACGGGTTCCATGAACTTGATTTGGAGCTAGACTCACAAAATAGTACTCTGCCATTTTATAACTAGACCAAATTTTGGCTTTACCGCAGTAGTATTACTAGCATTAAATAAATGCCGTTAAAAGATACTTTTAGCGACATTAATAAGACCGCCGAAAATAATTATCCTAAAACGGCGGTTTTCCTAAAATTGTCGGTTTTAGTGACTTTTACCAACAGTTTTTTAAATTACCGCCAGGAATATACGATTGTTTTTAATACCTGCGGTTTATTACCGCCGCTTATAATAAAACCAACCCGTATAATATAAATATTATTATTTATACTATTTGACCCAAATTGCTGGTTAGTCCAGTTGGTCAAAGCGCACGAAGATTTGGAGGTTTTGGGTTCGACTCACGTAGAAAGTGAAAAAAATTTACCGTCCATTTTATTGTCGGCGGTAATCTTTCTAGTGGTTTTGTAATGCCGTTTTTAGTATTACCGGCGGTTTGTTACCGCCGTTTTTGTTTTCCCGATAATTGCTTTATCGACAGCTTATTATCTGCAATTTTTAGACTATTACCGGCAGTTAGTATTACCGGCGGTTTTTGGACTATTTCCAGAGGTTTTCTAATGCCGCTAAAGGTAAATTTGGCATAGTATGATTTACCTTGCACTTCACCATGGCTACTTTCTCTTACCTCGATTACAGGATCCTTTTGCCCATAAATGGGATGTTCTAAGTGACGCATATTCTCAGGGCAGCTAATTTTGTAACTGATGATTTGGCAAAAGGAAAAAAAAAAGCATCGGAGTCAAAGGGAACCTCACATATGTTCCCCTTCATGTATATATAATGGTATGGTTATTGGTTACCCCATATCTTTGGGGAGGCCAAGTCCCTGCATTGAGGCCAAATCACTGCAACTTACAGCTACATAAAACAATGTTGTTGTGTGCCAATTTGGTAATTTCGCTGAAGCAAGCCCCCCTCTTCTCTCTCTCTCTCTCTCTCTCTCTCTCTCTTCTTGTTCTTCTTCTTCCCTCTCTCCCTCTGTTTTATGTTGAGAAATTGATGCATGCCTTGTTTGGATCATAACTTGAAAAAAAAAAGTTCAACTCAAAAAATACTTAATACCCATATTTCTAATCATTATTCTCATTATTTTCAATCAGTACTCTCATTTATCTCTCTATATCTCTCTATTCATTACACATATTTTTAATTATTACCATACTATCTCTTTCCATCATTACTCCAAAAATTCTTTTTAAATTTTCTAAAGTTGTCATCCAAACACAAAATGAATCACTTTGCCCCTCTTTCATCAAGGCTGTCCATTCTTCGATGAAAGACATTTTCCAACTTCATTGCTGAACTTGGAACTCCAACTTCAGTGAATCATTGGTTCCAAAAAAAAATTTAAAAAAATTCAGTGAATCCGAATCCTTCTTGCTGGCACTTTCTTTCTCTTCAAACATATGACAAATCCTAATTCCTATTACCTCCGTCCCAATTTACTTGTCACTTTTTGGAGTTCGTGCCAC
The DNA here is from genome assembly GCA_019656275.1 of Rhododendron kiyosumense. NCBI lineage: Eukaryota > Viridiplantae > Streptophyta > Magnoliopsida > Ericales > Ericaceae > Rhododendron > Rhododendron kiyosumense. The sequence goes on along the minus strand of BPLS01000197.1, from coordinate 1,218,818 downwards.
TTTTCAATTGATTATATCTTGTAATTTATAATATTTTAGGTGATTTTGAAAACATCTATATAATAAGGGAGGTCTGGGTTTGAATCCAATAGACAACCAACGCTCAGATTTGTCTCATACATAAATCTACACCATCCATTCTGCAATGGCAAGCCCGTAAATACCAAAGCCTTTACTGAGTAATTTTGGATTCTCTAATTATCCTTTTCTAAGCAATCACCGTATACGCCTAAAAAATAGAATAATCTCTTCTGAGCAATTTCCACACACCGTATATGCCTCCCTCTCTCCCTGTCTCTCTCTGCCGCCTCCCCCTCCGCCACCGCCACCTCCTCCACCATATCACCCGCTGCCGCCGCTCTCTCCGCGCCGGCTGACTCGCCATTCGTCTCTCTCTGCCGCCTTCCCCTGTCTCTCTTTCTCTGTCGCCTCCCCCCTCCGCCATCGCCACCGCCACTGCCTTCTCCTCCGCCATATCACGCAATCAGAACCCGTTGGCGCCGCTCTCTCCGCGCCGGCCGACTCGCCAATCCTCCTCCTCCGCCATATCCCGCAATCAGAGCCCGCTACCGCCGCTCTCTCCGCGCTGGCTGATTCCAGTTAACTTAACGATTCCAAAAGTTGTATTCTCATGCTTAATTGGAAGGGAATTGGATTCTCTACTTTAATCTGGTTTTGGTTTCAGGGGTGTCATAGTCTGATCGAAATTAAACATTAAACGACCAATAGGAATCTTAATTTTTCCCTTAATTGGAATGCATTGACCGACAGAACAAGGTTGAATAGAAGCAGACTAATTCTTAGTTAATAGAATTAAAAAAAAATAGATAAACAATGGAGAAAATGACAAAGTTCTTAGTTAATTAGTTATTCAAGTGCTTTCTTATCTTTATTCCAGAAGTTATGTTTCATCGGGAGCAAGACAATTTTGGGCATTTTTTATGATTTATTATGCTTTGATCAAATATTTTAATCTTACAGTAACGGTGGTCTTCGAGCGCGGTGGTTTGCATCCAAGGTGTTTGTAAAAAAGCCTCAAACAAATAAAATTGAGGCTAGAGATCACAATCGTATAAGGAGCCACTATTTCAACTTATAACTTTGTGAATGTAATCACACAGTTTGGTAACAGAACCGCATCTTTCTTTAGTTGGGTTCAAACTTCGATTTTATAATTGAACATTAGTTTAAAGAAGCTTCCGTCTATTTCCCCAATCTTAGTTGTTGAGTTAGAAAGTAAAAGTGACTGCCAGAACTGCCGTCACAAGAAAGTGAAAATTCTGTCTCAAATGCGCGTTGTTGTTGAACCCATAATGTAGAGTTTTGCTTCTTCTTTTTTTTTCATACGGCTTGGCTGAATGCTTTTTTTTTTCTTGCTTTCTTTTCTAGGTAGTGGGGGCGCCGAGGTTCTAATGTCGATTCAGTAATTTTGTTTCCCTTCCTTTTTTTTTTTCATACGGCTTGGCTGAATGCTTTTTTTTTTCCTAGCTTTCTTTTATAGATAGTAGGGGCGTAACGCGTGAAAATAATTTCAGTGTTGCAGTTTGTTGATACAAGATGGAAAAGGTTGACGTACATTGCTTCAGCATACATTGTTCATCTTGATGCATAATCACAATTCAATTGGTATGTGCTTTTAGTGTGGAATGTTGTTAAACCTATTGATACTCTTCCTCGGCAGTTGAAAATTGATCTGTTGGATTTCCCCTTGCCTTTAATAGTATTACTACACATTCCTTTGCTGATGCTATTTGTTGTAGTAGTATTGCCCACAATTTCAAATTTGTTAGAATGTCAAGTGGGCAAAGTGAAGGTGCTTTTATTTGCAGCGATCATGTATTTTGATTCTTAGCACCCTTTTTCTTATTCTTTTGGTTAACACATTACACAGATTTTTTTTTGTTTAGATTTAGTTGGGTTATAGGTGCTGAAATTCATGTTCCAAAGTGCTGAAGTTGATATAAAAGCTGGATGGTTTGAGTTTACGTGCAAGTAGGGTTCAAAAATTTTATTTTTCTCTACACACCACTAAACCCCAGGGGAGTTTACTCGACCCATTCCCCAGTCTCCCACACTGCTCAAGTAAGTGTGCAACTCCATACGAGGACTTCCTTACCTTCCGTCCACTCTTCATTCACACGGTTCTCAAAACAGAGGAGGAAAGGTGGGCAGCAGGTACCACGAGCCCAAAGTTTGTATATAAAACATAGGCTTAGTAATGTGGGTTCTCTATGAATATATGAATGGATCGACACTAAACGAGGTAGGGGGATATGAAGCTCTTTCAAGTAATTGTGGTTCTGTGTTTTCTTTTGTGCGATGGAAATATGACTAACCTATGAGGTGAATGTTCTTCTCAGTAGCTAAGGGTTCTCCTTTTGCTTTCTACATCACTAAGTAGGTCAAGTCAGCATGCTGTTTTAGAAGTTTCCACATTGTCTAGCATTTTCTATTACTATAATTGAAAACAAAATGATGTCACTAAGCTCTTGATAATGCTATCCATTTTTATCGTCTCTATTTTATTTACCTATGAACTTGACTAACGAAGTTGAGGACCCCCAAGATAAATAATTCTATTCTCTAATCTCTTTTAGCATTGTTCGAGGAAAATTTATCTTCCGAAATCTATACTCGAAGGTGTAATTTTTTAATCCTGGAATCATACATAAGGGAGCACATGTAGCTTTGTGGGTTGAAAGGATAAAAGGATCATGCAGCGATGATCAGTTAAAATAAAGTATGTCAATAGTGAACTTCAGTATAAGGGTGTTTTAGCTTGATGTATGACCTTTAAATTGTATGAACGATAATACATCTATCACATATGCAGTTGCCTATCATCTAAATAAATTTTGTTGTGTTTTGGAGCATTACGCATGGTATTGCTTATTGGGTCAAGTTTTGAATTGATGGGTTTTAAGTTGAATGCACGATTATACATCTTTTGTCACCTATAAAAAAAATACATCTTTTCTTTATTTTGTTAGCTAGGCTTAGTCTAGCTCTAAATAAAACACTTTAAGAGTGGTTATTTGAAACATGGCGGCTTCGGTGAAGAAGTTCAAAATTTTTGAAAGCTTGGTGTTTGCAAGAAGACGACTTGGGTGAAGTCTCCCATATTTGCTGACATCACAATCTAGCTCGCAACACGGCTTTACTCACTTTTTTTGGTACTCTATATGCTGGCAACCCTTTAAATTGCATTTTGCTTAGCTTAAAAGAAAACTTTGTTGGAGTTAAATTGGATTCATGGAAAAGAATTGGGTAGTGTCATTTGTTGATGTTGTCAATTGAGACTATATTACATTCAAGGCACGGGCATTCGCGTTGTGGCTTTAAACACGGGGAATTCCTGCGAATATGCTTGGGTTTTTTTTTTTTGCGTAATTGGGTTCATTGGCCAAGGGTTAATATATTGCCCATGAGCTCAATGTCTATTCGTGTGTGCGATCGTTTGAGCCGTGGTTTCAGGCACGGTCATGAACCTAATTTAAGAAAACAAATCGTCCCATATAAAGCAGCTTCATTGGCGGGGTGGTTAATAGTTTCGTAATTCATTTTAATTGTATTCAAAATGCGATGCGCCGTGCCTTCAGGCATGGGTATTCGCTAGTTGTATTATAGAACAAATCGAGATCTATCAAACAAGATCCATAGTGGATATAAAATTCATTACCAATTTAAAAATATAACTAATTCTTTTTTCCGGTTGAAATAGAACTGTGACAAGTAAATTGGGACGGAGGGAGTACTTACCTTAAGTTTGAGTTTTCCACGTAAATTTGAATTGAATGATGTAAAACCAATAATATAACTTGCGTAAATTGGATTAAGGGAAACCTGCCCCCTGTAAATTTCTTTGCGCGCCCCCTGACTCACGCCCCCGGACTCCACCCGCCACGACCAAAATACCCCGGCAATAATTCAACCCATTTTCTTATTTCTCATTTATTTATTTAATAACTTTTATATCTTTTTTCACTTTTATTTATTTAATATTATTTAAGTGTTCCAATTTTCAATCCGGTTGAATCATGCAAAGATCTTGTTTTTTTTATCATTTTATCTTCAATGGTCATAATGACTTTTTGGCTCGAAGGTCTTTTAACAAGTACCCTAAGACTTATTATTTAGTTTCAGGTCTCTATTAGGGTGCTCATTGAGAGGTCTTAGAGCAAAAAATTCATTACGACCATTTACGATGAAATGATAAGAAAAATAAGATCTTTGCACCGGTTCAAATGAATTAAAAATCGGAACACTTATTTTTTTACTCTTTATATGTATTTTTAAATTATTTAATATTATATACGTGAGTAAATTTCTTTATGTTATTGAAATTTTACTCTTATTTTTTTACTCTTATTAAAAAATTTATAATTCCTTTATGTTATTGAATTTATTAATTTTGTATTTATTTATATCTTTTATCTATTATATTTCTAACCACTTATTCAGATTTCCTTTTATCTTCTTATCTTCAACTATAACCACTCATTTAGATTTTCTTTTTATCTTCAATTACAACCACACATTCAAATTTTTTTGTTATCTTCTTATCTTTAACTATAACCATTCATCCATCACCACTTATCCTTATATATCCAGCATTATCCTTCCAAAATCACCATCTTCCTCCCATCACCTCCCTCTCCTTGCTTATCCCTCCAACATCACCATCTTTCCATCATCTATCTCTCTCTCTCTCTTCCTCTGTCACGGCTCCTCTCTCCTTTTCCACACCGGTTTCGTAAAACGTAGAAGAACATTATGGATAACTACAACTTGTCATTTTCAGATAGTTGGTCCGTTGAGAATGATGTTCCTAGTGGGGAGGACTTCTCCCACAATTTTTGTGATTATACACCCGAATTCACAACGAACGAGGTTAGTTATTACTGTTCTTATGCATATTAGATATTTAATTTAAAAGTACAGAAATTATGCATATTAGACTGGATCATGTTGCACTTATACATATTCTGTTTTCTTGTTTATAGATTTTTCAAAGTAATGGATACATGACCAAGAGGAACAGGAGCAGAATTTGGTGGAAATATTGATTAGAAATTAAATTTCATGTACTTTCACTCTTCGACAAAATTAGTACAAGTTATGTTAGTATAAGTTATGTTTTAATTGTTCATTTATTAATTAAAATTATAGTAAAAAGTCTTTTAAAAGTAAAATAAAAAACTACTAAAAGTAAAACAAAAAAACTAGTAAAAGTTAAAAAACAAAAACAGTAATTAAAGTCTTTTAAAAGCAAAAAAAAAAAAAAACTAGTAAAAGTTTAAAAAAAAACTGAAACAGTAATTAAATTCTTTTAAAAGTATAAAAAAAGATAAAATTAAATAGGCATCCTCTTTAGGCTCCGTTCCGGAAACCTTATTAAAAAATAAGTACTTATTTTGCTACTTCTCATTCAAAAATAAGAATGATCATTCCACAAAACTTAAACAAAAAGTTCTTTTCACATTTTCAAACTAAAAAATAATGTAAATGAAAAAAAAATTCAAATTTTTTTTGCACCGTATTAAAGATCTCAATGAGATCTATCAAATAAGATCCATAGTGGTAGGAAAATTATTTGCGTAAACACATGATTTTTGAGCTTGAAGTTGCCTTATACAAAAAATAAGACTGTTGCTATGATAATGGGTGCCGGCGGAGGTAAATCGTACCGGCGGCCGCGCCGGGCCTTCTTCGGTCTTCGGCCATCGGACGGCCGATCCAAGCCGTCCAAAAATTCGGAAAAAAAAACCGAGGGGGCTTACGAGGGAATCAACGGCATCCGAGGTGTGTAGGGTGCTTGATCTGAGCACCTCTTTTCCGTGTATATATGATCAAGCACCCTACACGGAAAAGGGGTGCTCGGATCAAGTATCCTACACACCTCGGATGCCGTTAATTCTCGTGTAGGCCCCCTCGTTTTTTTTTTTAGAATTTTTGGACGGCTCGGATCGGCCGTCCGGTGGCCGGAGACCGCCCGACGCAGCCGCTTGTACGATTTTCCTCCCCGACCGGTTGGTACCTATACAAATTCTTCCAAAACAAGTACCAACCTTCTTATTTTCCGGAATAAGCTTTCTTATTACACAAAAAATAAGTTCTTGTTTGGTTTCCGAAACGGAGCCTTACTCAACTTATTTAGGTGTTCATCCTAGAGGTTTAAAATCATTATGTTCCCATCCTCAAAATCTATTATTACCCATTATACCCTTATCCATATAATATATATATATATTAATGTCTACCTATTTTTTCCTACATGTACGTTTCCTGTTCCCCTTTCAAATTGGATAAGTCCTATAATATAGGGAGTTTGGATTAGTTTAGGAAATGAACACGTACAGTTCCATGCTTAGGAGGAGTCAGTTTACTCTCTCTCCCTCCCCTCAATTTTAGGGATTAGGCACAATCTCATTTCAGAATAGAATTCCACAAATTTAATTTCTCTTTCAAATCCAGATCTTTTCCTCCAAATTCCTTTCAATGAAATCATCACGTAGGACTGCCACAACATTCACTCAATCTCTAGCTCGCAGTCGAGCTTTGGCGTTGCTTGTGGTGGTGATCCAAAGGCGGTCGTCACCGGCAGCAGCTAGCACCATCATAGAATGACGGGGTAGCGGTGAACAACACGAAGATGAAGAGCTCGTTCAAGTCCAAGCCCAAGATGCTGGTCGACATCGTCTGCCATATGCGCGATCTCCTCGATCTTCTACACCGACTTGAATGCTCCCAACACTCGCAAAATCAAGGTCGAAGAGAAGATCGTTCCTTTACGTTTGGGATTTATTTATTTTAATCTGATTTTGCTCGGAATGGTTTAGGTTTTAATTGCATGGTTTAATTTTGTTTGGATTTGTGCCAATTGCATATGCACATGTTTCCTGGTGAGAAATCAGCCAAATTAAAACCAAATGTTTACTGATTTCTGATTTTTGTCATTTTTTTGATTTTGTCATTTTTTTTATTTGATCATGTTTTGTTCATCTATCTCGATTGAAACCTATATTTCTCAAAACTTTTCATGTTTTTTATTTGATCATGTTTTGTTCATCTACCTCGATTAAAACCTACACTTCTCGAAACTTACCATGTTTTTTTATTTTGTCATATTTTTTAATTGTTCTTGTCTTGTTCATCTACCTCGATCAAGTTTTGCCATATTTTGTGAATTGATCATGTTTTGCTATGTTTTCCGGCTTACACATTTATTTTTGTAAGAGTCGTGTTTTCTTTTTAGATTTTAGGGGAATAAAAATATGTGAGAAGATTAGGAGACAGGAAAAATTCAAAAGATTAGGTGAGAGAAATCTTTGAAAGAGGAGAGAGAATTGAGATAATTAGAAAAGATTTAAAAAAAAAAGAGGGAGATTTGAAAAATTAGGAGAAAGAAAGGGTAATTTAGAATTTAATTGAATTTGAGGATGGAAAGATAAGTATTTAAATACATTATGATGAGTACCTAAATAAGTAAGGTAAAAAAGATGACTAATTAAGTTCCCCATAAATAAACTAGTAAAAGTAAAAAAAATTAAACAGTAATTATTTACTTTTAAAAGTAAAAAAAAAAAAAAAACTAGTCAAAGTAAATAAATAAAAAACCGAAAAAGGAAGGGAGGAGGGGCAGGGGGAAAGGTGGTGGGGGGTTGCGGAAAGAGGGACTCCCCCCTCTCTCTCCCCTCTGACAGCCCAACTCCATCTTCATCTACGTACTCACTCCCACTTTTGGCACGCATCGGTATTCCAACATTAAAATCAACCAATTAATTCACAAGTGCACCAAGGTTGTTGAAAACGTTTAATCGAGTTGCATCAAAAGTTGGATGCCCACAAAGTAGTTTCTGCAACAGGTCCCTCGATCTATAGAGCAATTCTAACTCTACATTTGAGTTAAGATGGATAGCCTAATTGTATTGGAACGTACACCGAATACTGCCGAAATCAAACCCCCAGTTTGCTATCGTTTCCCCACCTACACTAAAAGTACCATTTCAGATGGAGGGGTTTCCATAGATAATGAATCAGGTTGGGTTTGAGAAATTTAGTGAGTTGGTGATCGTGCGGGAGATGTGAGAACAGTGGATGGTAGAGGGAGGGGCAATGGGAGAGAAATAGAGGAACAAAAGTTGAAGAAGAAAACAAAGAAAACGACAAAGGGATCTTATACGGGGAGGGGGAGAGAAAACGACAAAGGGATCTTGTACGGGGAGGGGGAGAGGGAGAGAGAGAGAGAGGAGTGATCAAGGGTAAAGATTCAACAAATAACCAAATTGGCACCAAACGGCGTTGTTTTGTGTGGCTATAAGTTACAGTGCTTTGGCCTCAGTACTGTAGGAACTCAGCCTTCATCTTATCTAAATAGATAAATTTGTGTAGCCCACCATCTTAACTCTTGATTTTTTATTTTTGTGTAGCCCGCCATCTTGTCTAAATAGATAAATTTGAGCGGATAAAAAAAAAAAAAAAAAGAAGAAGATAAATTTGCTCCTCGAGATGGAAAAATAAAAAATCAAGAAGTTAAGTCTGCCTAAATCAAACTATTCCCATGAGACTTTCTTTCTTATTCTTCGATATCATAAATTAAAGGACTCTATTGAAGACAGATACTAAAAGCTAGGATTTTATAACGAAGTTGCATGGAGCCTACCAAAAGAACTTAAAATTTCACTCATCTTGACTAATTTAGGAGTCTTCTTACGTTAATGATCCGACAAATCTGCAATAGTCCGGAAGTTTTTTTGCCGTGTTATCCAATGTTCGTTGCTGCAAGCTTTGAGTTTAATAATTGGAAGCGAGAACTGTGTTGTGCAGTGTGTATTGTGCATCATTCAAATCATCAGTCTTGACAATCAATGGAAGAGTTTTTTAAAATTTGGACCATCCAAAATACTTTTGGACGGTTGAGATCACATAGCATCGTGCACAACACGCCCCCGGGTTAGTATGTCTTAATTAGATAGGTTTAATATTTTATTTTCTTACTTCCCCAACCAGAAAAATTTAGAGGGAATGAAAATTACAATCATAAAAAGTTTCTAGAGAAAACTGACAAGGCAATACGTGTAATATTTAGAGGTGGCAAATGGATGGATAATAAATGGTCATGGATTGAATATGAGCACGTTAAATGTGGCCCATGTATAAGGTTATTATTGCTCAGGTTAAAGACAAGCAGTCAAGCACCAAGCAAAAATTAAAAAAACAAAGATAGTAGTAAAAGAAACAGTTATCCAGAATGTTAAGCAACAAATCCAGTGGCTACTTTCTATAATTAGGTCTGGCCCTAGGCATAGGCCCATCAGGCGACTGCCTAGAGTTTTCAGTTTTGGATCCAATAATTAGGCCCCAAATAGTAGAATATTTTGTATGTAAACTATTTTACAACTAAGCTAATGTAGCATAGTGGTAAGGCGTGCGTGTTTTGAGCATGGGATCGTGAGTTCGATCCGGCCCCTTCAAATTTTAACGACACAATTTTGAAACCCCGTACAAATTGAAACGATGTTGTTGAGGCTTGAACTCACGACCTGAGAGGATGGCTTGTTTCCTGTAGTGAACAACTAATTAATACACTAAAAAATGAAAGGCCCCATTTTCAAATCTCACCTAGAACCTAAAAAAAACTCAGGATCAGGCCTGTCCATAACTAGTGGTGGCTTATTTGTTCTATATATGTAATTTTTTTGCATGCTGTAGCATTGGTTCTTTTTTAACCTTTTCTTTAAACTTTAAAAAAAAAACAAAGAAAATGGAAATGGAAATGGAAAAGGAAAGAGCACTATGACTATGGACGTGCATTCGATAAGTAACCTTGGACCTTAATGACTCAAAAGTATCTTTACTGACACGTCTTTGGGTCATCAATTATCCTTTTCCGTTATTTTAAGTCCTTGCGCTTTTCCATTATTTGGAGTTTGACATCGGAAACTAACCGCGTAGCGTTCTTCTTCAGCACAAAAGCAACAAATACACTTTAAAAAAGCACAAAAAAAATTACTTGATTCGATTAGTAAGCTACCAATACCCGAATTTAGGGGGTGTTCCCTTTTTTCAAAAAAGAACTTTTTGAAAAAAAAAAGGCAATTTCAAGTTCAAAAATCATGCATTTACATAAATAATTTTTCTATTAATATGAATCTTGTTTGATAAATCTCATTGAGATCTTTTAAACAGTGCAAAAAAAATTGAAAAATCATTTTTCATTTTCGTTACATTTGAGTTTGAAATTACCTTCTTTGTTCAAAAAGTTCTTTTTTGAAAAAGGGAAACACCCCCTTAAATTTCTACTACAGAGTGAAAGGTTCGGATTACTTTATCGATCTCGGGTCATCGCCCAAACCGAAGGCACAGCAAGGGTCCTAAATTTTTGAATTATAGTGAGAACATGAAAAAGTTTTTGGATGACATATGCAGAAGTATTTTTTGTGAGTGTGTTATGAACTTATGACCATTGTGAGTGTGTTATGACCATAGGTCACGGTGTCTCTGTGTTGACAAATTTCACGTCAAAACACACATTTAATTGTATTCCTGTTTATCTTGTTGTAATTTATTTTTCATTTATTTTTAGAGGATCTGTTTAGGAAGTGAAAGAAAATCAAATCTTTTATATTGGGAGGTTAATGTTGTAGGAAATTGAAGTCGAAGAAAATCAAGGCAATTAAGGGTTTTCGATATTTAGCAACCTCGGAAGAAAAGGAAATCAAGAAAATCACTTTTTTTTTATACATGACAAAAATTTTCAGAAAAGATGCTTGAGCAACTCAGACAGATTTCATGTATTATTCGAGCAACTTGCCAATTTACGGTAGCCTATATATATATGCGGTTCATTTGGGTTTCGTACTCACCGAAGATGTTATAGCCGCCCCGATACTGGTCCAAATCTCAAAATACATTGAAGGGTTGTTTCAATTGTTTCTTGGAGTAAATATATGACCTATTGATCATTAAGCGTTCGACATAACTCCAAGAAGTTCTTCAAAACTTTGATTTGACTACTTGAGTCGCTCTTCTAGTGAATTTTTGTAAGTATGTTGAAGGACTTGAGGATTCAAGACGTTCGACAATCACACACTTAGTGCGGTGTACGTTGATTTGATGTATCTATCTTTGGCCAGTCGGTGAGGATTCGCTGTTGTTTTAATTAAAGTCATTTGTAACTACACAATGATGGTTTTTAGTGTGTTAGATTTCTTCCTGTGGTTTTTACCCTTTTTTGAAAAAAAAAATCCACGTATGTACTTGTGTTTATGGTTTATTATTCTTTAATTCATTTATTTTGCTTGTCGAGTATTTACATCGCACAATAGGAATTTCAGAGTGGAATCATAATCATAATTTGAAAGGCTTATAAAAGGTTCACAAAAAAATGTTGTGTATAAGAGTATTAAGGCACCATATGACAGTGCTGAATAATTTTTAATTTATAACACATTAGTCCTAGGGACGGAACCATAATTTTACCTTAGCAGTGACGAAATATATACTAAAAAAATAAAAAGATACATTGCAATATGAATAGTAATCAACTCTAGAAAAAATTAAAATAACATAATGCAAAAAACTATAGTTAATGATGTTTGTCATTTGCATATGGAGTACGAAAAAGACTAATTTTAATTCAATCTAGGAAACTGATTTTCGCTTTTTATTGATGGTGTTTCACTTTTAATGTGAAGTTACTAGTAATTTCATGAATAAAGTAGAGCGCCATCAGTAAAAAGTAGAGCGCAAAAATCAAAATCCTTTAATCTATCTACTAAATTGAGGCATCTTGAATTGTGTCTGACGCTCTCTCTCATGTCGTTAAAAACATCGATGATAAAATTGGCGTCAACAGTGCCCGCTCTTTGAATTGTGCACTGTTTTGGTTAACTTGTTTAATTTTTTAGGTTAAGTTGTTTTATACTATTAAGTTATTTTATGTTAAAGTGTGGAGTTCTTTTTATATTATTTCACTTTGGCCCATTAAATTTAGTTTTTTTGAAATACTATTTTGGATCTCCTTTTTTGAAAAAGAAAAATAGAGGATTTAGTACTAGTATATATAGCAAAAAATAAGAAAAAAATCTAGCAGTCTATATAAGTTGGGCCTAATTATTATTTTTACATGTAATAATTATATTTCTGAAAATTCTTCCAGTGGGGTCGCCCTACTAGACCCGTAGCTCCGTCCCTCGGTCCCTACCAGTAAAAGGTTACCACCTTACTTAAGACTTCGCACTCTTGATCATAGTCTCCCTTCGAGTAGACCCTCCACCAGCAAAATGTTTTCCGGCCTAATACCAGGTCTCAACTCCGTCAACTGGCCGGACAACGAAGTGCTATCCCCTCAAGTTCAGGCGATTTTGACAAGCCTTCTCAATCTACCAAGCCACAAATTCCTCTCAACCGAGGCCTTTTCCGCGACTAATGCAACTCTGTTTGCTCAATCTCTCTGCTTTTCCCGGCGAGAGTGGTCGGAGTGCCGCTCATTCGTCCTGTTGATTTACTTCTGTATATTTATCCCGATCGTTGTATTCGCGTTGTCCTCCGGTAAGGAGGAAAGCGATGGAGAGGGCGAAATCGCCGCGGACGTGGCCGGAGAGTCGCCGGAAACTGATGATTCTCCGGGATCGATGCTCAGAAATGGTGAGTCGTTTCATTTTTTTTTTTAATCTTCTCCTTTTTATTCCTTTTGTAACTGTTCGTAGTTCGTGTTTTCTGGGGAAATTATCCACCCGGAGCTTTTAGGAAATTGAACAGATTGAATTGTTTCTTCGTCGTTAAGTTTTGTTCTTTTATCGGTTGTTAGGGAATTCGATCTGTACTGTACCCCACATGAGAAAGTGAAAACTTTTTGTTACTCCAATGTCTCAATTTAATTATCCATTACGGTTTTGCGTGCATTTTTAACGACTTATATCTTTCGACGTGAATTATGTTTTATATTTTTGAAATCATTGTCTTATTAAAAAAATTGAGATCAATCAAACAAGATTCATATTGTATAGTTTTAGCAATATAAGTTAAGAGATATATAAGCCATTGAAAATACATGTAAAATCGTGGCGGACAATTAAATAGAGACGGAGAGAGTAGTACTTTTAATAGGAATTGGATCCTCTTGTCCTTAATTTGGACAGTACAATGACACAGTCCAAATTTGAATCACCCATTACTCCAATGAATGGTTCGGATTTGTTTAGAGACTCTTACCGGTCTCTGAGCAAATTCGAACGGTTGATCATACCAAGTCTAGATTTGAACCGTTTAATCTAGGTTTCGGACATGAGAGAATCCAAACCTTTTTTAATATACTGGTTTTTATTTTATTTTTAGGATTAGTTCAATTGGGTCCAACGGCACGCACCGGCTCACACTTTCAATTTCCTAGACTGCCCTTTTAACTATCCGAAAAAACCCTCCAAGAACAGAAAAATAACTGCCAACCCGGATTTTTCTTCACTCCTCTTTCAACTTTCACATCTAGATTTCACAATGGATTTATCTCAATTGGGGTTTTTTCAATTTCTCTCTCTTTTGCATAATACGATTTGTACACTCAGCGTCTAGTTACTAGTTACATGTTTTTTTTTTCTGTTTGTTTTAGACCCTGAAAGCGTTAAACTTGGCTAAAATACACAACCCAATTTCTGGTCTACATTTGGAGCTTAAAAACCTCTTATGATTCCTCCCTCATTGTCCCTTTTAACCGTGCCTCATGTTGCTAGCATATTGTTTGTTCTCAGCACTTTTCGATGCAAATGAGTGTTTTGTTCTCCCGGAATCATACGACCCATTGCAGAGCTCCTGCGGAATTTGCTTCGAAGAGAAACAAATTTGGCAAATGTTCAGAAGCGAAAACTGCTCTCACTCCTTTTGTTACGATTGCACAAGCAAACACATTGAAGCCAAGGTCCAAGACAACGTCACAGTGATTTGTTGCCCTGAAATAGGTTGCAAAGCCGAGTTAGGCTTTGAAGCTTGTCGAAACATCGTCTCGAAAGATGTCATTGTTCAGTGGGACGAGTGCCTATGCATGTTGCTGATTCCTGAATCCCACAAGGTGTATTGTCCTTTCAAGGACTGTTCAGCTATGCTAGTTAATGACACGGGAACGACGATAGGGGAGACAGAATGCACTTCGTGTCGAAGACTAATCTGCGCCAAGTGTCGCGTTCCATGGCATACGGAGTTTACCTGCCAAGAGTTTGAGAGGCTTGGAGTAGAGGGGGAAGGGAGAGAAGACGTGTTCGTAGAGGAACTCGCGAAGAAGAAGAGTTGGAGGAAATGCCATCACTGCAACATGTATGTGGAAAAAACTGAGGGGTGTTTGCACATTACTTGCAGGTGCGGTAATGAGTTCTGCTATATGTGTGGATCAAAATGGGATAAATCTCATATGGGTTGCTGCCGAGGTCAAGAGTCTGAGACCTCCCGGAACCTTCCCTCTCCCTCTCCCTCTCGTGCTTCCTCTTCTTCTTCTATAGAGTTCGATTTCTTCTTTAACTCACAAAGTGACCCCATCCTAGTCCCACCCCCACCCCCACTCCCCGTTCTTGACGGTGAATTCAGAAGACCATTGGCTTCCTTCCTCTCTCTCAACCGCCCTTGACAATGTCCAGACTTTTTTTTTGAATGATAAATCAATACCATGTAATATAAGTTTCATATTCAGTTGAATCAGATCTAGCAGCAAGGACACGACACTTATATCTGTAGAATTTGGGAGTAATGCATCGAGTAATTTGAGGTGAATTTTTATAGAACTGTTACTAGCGAAGGAGAAATGATGGTGTTCATGTATCTATGCTAATGAGATTTTATTTTGACTACGATCCAATTCGTTGCTGCTGCTGCAGCTGTGATTGAAAGAATCAGGCCGGCTTACTTATTTTCTCTGTGATAAGTCTGTGCTCTCTACTCCAGTGATGACAGATCAGAGAGAGAAGCTGAGGTACTTGTTGAGAAGCATGACCAAGGAGAACAAGAAGCCTCCTCTGCCACCTGTGGATGTTGAGAAATCTGTGGGTGGTAGTACCGATCGGAAAACTGCTGCTCAAAGGGTTTGAAAAATCTGATTTTTCTGAGTTGGGTTTGTGAGGAAACAGAAACAATATCTAGTCTGATGGTTGCTTTAGGGGATGATTTTGTTTTTGCTGTCTATGTTTTTTCCAAACTAGTTGTTTGATGGTGCTTGTGTGGCTTGGAAGCGACTGGTAAAAAAATGGACTTTGAAGAAGAGCTTCTTAGTCTTGGGAAATTTGTGTTCCTGGAAATCAGGGATATGTTTTGAACAAATATTGCTATGTTTAGTGCAAGGTTGCAGCAATGATTTTTTTTTTTCTTGGTGAAAATTGGGTCGAATGCCTCTTGGGAAACGATGAAAAACCTTGAGAAATTCACCTTCACTGTAACATCTGAAGACTGTAACCACTGTTTTGAAAGAACAACTGAAACGGAGCAAGCGATCAGCACAATGCGTGACATTTTTTAGGAATCAATCCCTGTTTAAGATAGAACGAAACAATAAAGTAAAAAAAAAAAAATACATATCAACAACGTTTTACTGGGTTCGCAACTCACCAAAGCAATCTAAAGACTAAAAATTTATGTTGTTCAACTGTTTGCGTTTCGAGACCGTGAAAAGAGTTATGGAGAAACTTTCAAGTGTCTGCTTTTTATCTTTTCACACAAATGACCAAAACCCACATGGTTGTGGACCAACCAAAGTCACAATTGTGCGGAACGTGTCCAAGCTGCTTGCGATAGTCATTTTAAAAAGGAACCTGTTTACACCCGTTTTTGGCACCCAGTTCTGGGCAAGCGTTGGAAGGCCATTTAATTGTTTTTTAATTAAATTGGGCCAAAAATAAAGATGTATTGGGTTAAAATTAATGGGCCAAGACAATATTTATTGGGCCCGATTAATTTTAATTTAATTCGGTCATGAGCTAAAAGCATTTTGGGCTTAATTGCTTGAATGAATTATGAAGGCCCATGGTTAAAAATGATTTGGAATATTCTGGAAGATCCCGTGCAAATATGAAATGGGTTCGTGGAAATTATGTGTTGATTTGACTGTTTGAAACAAGTCAAATGGCCCATTTCCCATGAAAAGAGGAGAATGAGGTGGCCCATGATCTTTGTTAACCTTCGGTAACTGCCCACGACCGAGAAAGAATGAAGGAGCATTTGGTTTCGTGGGGCTTCTGGACATGTGGCAGGCATTGGAGAAAATATTAACACATGGGTAAATATTAGTTACCTCCAGTAACCACCCATGATCCCACTAAATATGTTAGTGGGTAGTTATTTCGGACACATGGCGCCACAAGAGGAAGCCATCACATCCGTTTGCATGCAGAAAATTCAAAGACCATTGGCCTATAAATACTAGAAGACAAGAAGAAAAAAGGGTCCACACACCAATCAAGCTCAACGCTTAAAACCAAAGCCTTCCCAGCGAAGCAATTATCTCATTTCTCCCTCATTTCTATCTCTCTTGTACCCCAATTTTATTACTACGACGTAATAAAATTCTTCATATCTCTCTTGTATCCCCAACTTTATTATTACGATATAATAAAGTCATTTCGTCTCTCTTGTATCCCCGACTTTGTTATTACGATATATCAAAGTTATTCAACGATGTTCTCTACTTTTTCTCACACGGTTGGGAAATTTTAAGTCCACTTCATTGTGGCAAACCACGAACCTCTTTGTGGCCTTACCCTTTGGGTCACACGCAATTGCTCTCACATACGAAGTCAGATCGAGGCGCACTCACGCCTTCCATACGTTGGACGACGACAAGTCCTGGCACGCCCGCGCTCACACCGCACACGCGCCATTGGATTTTCCGCTCACGCCTACCCGGCGGAAAAGTGGGGAACAGAACCCCAGTTCCCGTTTCATAGTTTCCGAGTCTTTTGCTGAAGCAAATGCTGAAATTCTAGGAGGAACCACTGTGCCATGCTGCAAAGGTGTCTTCATTTCCTGCTGGTGGAGACATTGGTTGGCTGCAGCTCTCGTTGAAAGTACAAAGAAGCAATCAATTGCTCTAGTTGCAAAGAAAATTTGCCGAGCTAGCGCAAAGATTCTTGCCAGTGTTTAATCCAGTCCTATTTCCACATAAGCCACCCCCGACATCAGTTGCGAATGGTGTTCGTTTCACTGATGCAGAAGATGAGTAAGTTTTCATGTTTTATTTATTTTCTTAGTTGGCGATAAGTCACTGTTCGTCCTACCCAGATGCTTTACATCCTTCTCGACTGTATTGGTTACTAGTTATTGATGCAAAACCTACATCTTACTCTTGTAAATTTTCTTGGCTAAGTTCTTTTTCTACTTCTGTTATTGCTAAACTTGGAATGGACTTTATGCTACACTTCCTTCTCTCTTTTTTTAACCTTTTTGACATTGGAAAATAATATTGTCTTCTTTTTATTTCCAGTTGTAAGACTCATTTGTCTTTAGTTTCTCTTTAGTTCGTTTTGCTACTATAAGCAGCCAACTTAAAAACAATTGACAATAGATGGAGAGGCCCAGACTCGTATCCTAATTTTGAAGGAGATAATTGACTGATGTGGGACAAACTCCAACAATATGTTTATGCATGCCCGAGTTGGATTTTGGCAGGAGGCTACATATATTATTAAGCCATGTTCTGCCCTTTTCTCTTTACTACTAATTAGCTCATTGATCTTGTTATACATTTTAATACTGCAGGACTGTCCAATCGATACTTCGGATGGAGAAAATTACAGTGGGGATGATTGTGGGGACAATAACGATGAAGCTTATGTTCACGAAGCATTTTTAGCAGATTGGAGGCCTGGTACTTCCTTTCGCATTTCTTCTGGGGTTCCTCCATCTCCCGAACTTCCGAGAGAAAAATCAACCTGGCAATAGTAACCTTGAGCTTTCAGCTGCAATATTCAAGTACTCCCAGAATCCTGGCACTTCATCCTGCATCTCCTGATGAGCCTAATCAGCCTGGTTCTGACATGATTTCAAGGCCTTCCAAATCCCTGTTCTGCTCACGGCCATATCGGTCTCGTAGAAAAAAAAACCGTGCTCACTTGGTGAAGTTCGCTCCAGATTTGTCTCCCGTAAATCTCCACCATCTGTCTGTGCGATGTCTCGGCCAGCTTTAAGAAGTTATCAAGTTGGAACATCGACTAAGGTTTCCGGCTTCTCATAATCGAATTAGCCCGATTAGGAGTATACCAGTAGAAACCATAATTTTTCTCTGCCTATAGATAGAGCCATTTTCCTCTTGAGAACACTCACAAGTGTGGAACCCAAGCAACTCTAGAAATGAAGTTCGTAATCTTCCTTCTTGCTTTCCTTCCACTACTCTTATCATCATCAGTGCCAGTCCCGACGTTTGGGTTGTTCAAGCCCAACCTCGAACTTGGTTGCCCACGTAGTATTAAGTTTAAAAAAATAAAAAGACATACAACAAAGGAAAAAAAATAACAAAAATAAGGTTATATTGCCTTTAGCTTGAATTACATCAAAAATTTATAATCAAAATGAAACCCGGTTATAGTGTTTTATGATTAGCAAAATTTGGAGAGGATTATCATTCACATTATCCTTCCCAAAGTCTTCATTACTTGCTTCTTCAACTTGACTTGAAAGATGAGATTTTTGTTTTTTTTGCATCAAATAGGCTAGATATTGAACCCACTAGTAATTTTTTTATTGCATCTTTTCGTTGTCTCACTTTTCTATTTTAAGACCCGGATTTTTGTTTGCCAATTCTCACTCTATTCTTGTCATTCTCAATCTTCATCATAGTACCTATTGTGAAAGTATTATGCATCGTGATCTCATTGTATCTTGTATTTTAGGCATAAAATCATAGTATCATCTCATCGTATCTTGTATTTTAATGCCTAAAATACAAGATACGATGATATCACGATGCATAATACTTTCACATCTATCTTAGTATACCTCACTAATAAAAAATTCAAGGCAAGTAATCCTACTAAAAACTCACAAAATTAATAATGTAGTGTGTACAGTGAATAGTTAAAATTTCAGACTTATTAATTCATTAGTTTAGCCTGAATAAATTATTCTGTTGCAATCAAAAAATAATCAAAGGAACTAATCAATCCATATTAATTTATTCTGTTGTTGCTCCACTAAAGGCATACACTAACCGAAATAAAGATTAAAGAAAAGCTCCACTAACAGTATGACTTGTTTGATAACCTAAATTCAACATTTAAAATTGAATTAATTAAGTAATGAGTGATTCAATAGGTTTGATAACCACATTTTACATTGTGTAACAAATTAAGTACCACTTAAAATATAGGCCAAAAAGTTGAAAAAAAAAGGTAGCTTTAAGCTACTTAATTATGGTTGAATTTTTGTATACCGACATTCAACCATCATACTACCACCACAACCACCCCCATCAACACCTCCACCACTCCACCATCACCACCACCACCACCACTACTCCTCCAGCACAGCACCACCACCAGCTCCACCACTCCACCACCACCACTTCATCCACTACCACCACCACCACCACCACTACCGTCACTACACCACCACCATCGCTCCTACCACCACTCCACCACCATCATCACAACCATCACGACCACTTCCCCACCACCGCCACTCCACCACCACTACCATCACTACACCACCACCACCGCCCCACCACCCACACCACACCAAACCACTCCTCCACCACCACCACTACTAGCACTACACTACCACTCCTACCACCACCACTCCATCACCTCCACTACTCATCCACCATTACCAGAAGTATATTGTGACCGTTAGTAAATTAAGAGAGAATTAGAACAAAATTAATTCATTATTTTTTTAATTCAGTACTTAATATATTTATCAAACAACTTTTCAGCTTAAAAATTTCATTATTCAATTTCCAGTACTTAATTTTACAGCTTTCAGTTTTCAGTCTTATCAAACAGCCACCGAATAAAGATCAAAGAAAAGAAAGAAAGTTCACTTACTTACCATCAATAACGGTTTTAGAAGATCATGCATAAAAAAATAATTGGTACCTAACGGTTTTAGAAGATCATGCATAAAAAAATAATTGGTAGTTTCTGAAAGACCGAGAATGGAATCATTAAGGACATAATTCAACGCTAATTAAATGACAAAAATCATTCAAATTTTTATACCTCATCTTAGATAGTGAGGATGCTATCTCTGTATACTCGTTGATTTTGGAAACCCATTATGAGAACTAGATTGACAAGACAAGTGAATCATTTTCAACATCCCAATAGCTGAATATTTTGGCAAGAGGAGTCATGATGATGATAAGAGTAGCGGAGGAAAGCAAGGAGGAGGATCATTTCTAGAGTTTCTTCTTCTTGGGTTCCACACCGGCCCCGTGAGTGATCTCAAGAGAAATGGCTCTATATATAGGCAGAGAAAAATTAGTTTCTGCGGCTATCTTTGTCAAATGTACATGCGAGTGGGAAATGAGCAAAAAAAATTGGAAAACGTTGTGTCAAGGGCGGATTGAGGGGGTGAAAGCAGGGGCACGGGTCCTGTATGCAGTGGCGGACCTAAGAATTTCATATACGGGGCACCTATTATTTACAATCTTAAAAAATATTTCTCTATATATATGCCTTAAATTATCGTTCAATCATTGAATATTGATCACTCATTCTATTTTGTAACCGATTTTTCACAATCTTTATGGTTGAAAATACCCTTTCAACTGTTGCGGTGGCAACCATAAGATCAATGCCAAAATCAAGAGAAAGTAAATTAAAGGATATAGTAATTTAGTAATTTGATTTTCGTAATATTGTAGATAGAGAGGAAAACAAAAAGAGGTAAAACAAAAATGAAGAAATAAAAAAACAAGGGATGGGAGTGGCCTAGGATCAAACTCAGTCGCCTAGAATTCTGCTCCGCTTATAGTGACCACAACACTATGTCGATGGTTTCACTATTGTAGGAAACGTTTTTGTATTTATATCTAACTTATTATTATTATCTTTTAAAAAGGTGTGGGGGCACGTTGGGTTCCACCGCTGCCCACATGCCTCCCACCTATAGCGTATTTCTATTACTACATTTTACGTTTTATTTGTAAAAAATTTGAAGAAAGTTTTACTCAAAATTGTGTTATTATTATAAGAGGATAATATTTTATTGTTAATTCATGAGAACATGTGATTTCATCCCCTGTATCAAGAATTCTGTGTCCGCTACTGCATGGGGGCACATACGCTTACTAGCTACCTGGTACACATATGCATGGTGGGAATTAAAAGTAAGGAAGCGATGGAGACATGATATCCCATACATGAGTCCAATAGCAAGCCCCATGCACAAATTAAAAGCACTTGCTATAATTCTTTCTGTAGAAAGTGAAAGAGATGAAGTACATACTACATAAGTTGTCTTGACTTGAATGTCAGTGACAAAGAGATCATGTACTCAAATAAAATAAAATAAAAAATTGAGGTCTAATACACTACATGAAACTCTCTATAGAAACATAATTGACAGTCCACGTTCACTTTGAAAGCATGTACGGATTTCATCTCAGTAACACATGGATGGACGGCTCTAAAAGCATGCATGTGCTTGTGCCAATAAAATTGCAATTATTGTCCTTCTAGGGTAGGGCCATGCATGTGTTCTTGTGCCATACAAATTGAAATAATTGTACACTGTTTAGTGGGTAGGGCCAGCCAGGGGTAAGAACCACTCACAAGTTTGCTGTTTGCGCAACTCCCGGTGTAGGGAAAAAAATTGTAAATAAAAAGTTATAAAGCCAACAAAAAAAAATAGGGCTATGTACATGTAATTTCCATCCCCAAAATTTCTTGCAAATCCAAAAAAAAAAAAATTGGGATATGTATAGTTTTCAACCATGCACTTTCAAAAATTATGGTATCTAGAAAATGAGTACTTGGATATATAAGTTAAAAAATGATGATTCAATTGAAGAATTTGCCTAAAAAATGAAAAGCGACTCTGTTTTTTTTAATCAAATCGTGTAAATCATAAAGCACAGTAATTAGGGTTGCATTTTGATTTAGATATTTTGATGTAATTCAAACTAAAATCACAATGTAACTTTTAACTTTGTCTTTATTTATTTTTTCTTGAATGTCATTTTAATTTTTATGACTTAATAGTAAGTGAATAATCAAGTTTAAGGTCGGATTTGGCCAATCCAAATATTGGAGCCGACACTATTAGTGAGGCACATAAGTTTACTACCTAGTACATAGATGCATGGCGGTTATCGAAAGCAAGGGACCAATGAAGACATTGCATTGCATCCCATCCGTGAGTCCAATGGCCACATAAATTAAGAGTCATTCTACAGCGACCGACAGTGGCTTTACCGATTCTGCACCGATGGTCACGCGGGGTCCATTCCAGATCTTGCACGAAAAATTCGAACTGTTCAATAATTTTAAAAAAACAAATTGATCAGTGGGTCCGTAAAAAATTAGCTCAATCTAATATGTGTAGGTGTTCGATCCAATTTTCCCATTTTTTATTCAGATTACAGG
>BPLS01000197.1:1182330-1196252 GCA_019656275.1 Rhododendron kiyosumense | reverse complement strand
ATCATGAAATCTAAATGAAAAACGGAGAAGAAGAAGATGAAAGCAGTCGTGTGTTTTCTCTTGTACTCCCTCCATTCCTAAATAAGAGTCCCTTTTAAAAATTCCAACTTTTTTAAGAAATATGTAATCATTACACCTACTTTCCGATTATCTACAACACATATAATTTGTTTTTCGTGCATGATGTTTGTTTTAGGGGATGATTTGTTTTTGCTGTCTATGTGTTTTTTCAATCTAGTTGTTTGATGGTGTGCTTGTGGTTCGAAAGTGACTGGAAAACATTTTGCTTCTCCGATTTTTAGAACGAATATTTCTACGTTCAGTGCAAGGTTGCAGCAATATTGTTCACCCGTTTCTGTATTAGGAAAACCCAATGTTATGGATTTCGATTGGGTAGTAAAATTGGTGAAGGATGATTCGCAGGAGAGATTATTTAGTGCCATCACGTGGTGGACCCTTCACCACCGCACATTGATATTGGTCCATGCACTCGAACAATTTTCCGATCTGTAAGCACATGATATAACAGTACCTCCAATATATCTCACCTTGCTATTGTTGATGATCTTTTCCTATCGGCTAGGCCTGACTGTTCTTCTATTGAGATAAATTAAAAGGGCCTTGGATCAGTTTTACCACTTTTTTGGACTTCAACCAAATTTGCAAAAATAAAAAATAAAAAGTTTGTTCTTTTTCTCTGGTGTTGATGAAGGAAGTGTTGGGTCGAGACCCTGACCCCGATTCACACCTCCAAGCACAAACACGAAAACAAACCAAGCACAAACACGAGAGATATCGGAGGAAAACTCCACTATGTATAAATCACATATACAAGTATGAAAAACCTCACCGGGATAGCCACAATCCGGCTTCCCCACTCCTCTCTCTCTCTCCCTCGCTCCGGTGGCTCTCCGACAATCTCTCCAGGCATCTCCGAGGAGCCCCGCTCCCCCGGACGGGGGAGCCTCACACACCGGCTCACTCTCTCTGCCTCTCACTGTCTCTTGCACACCCCCACTGCCAGAGGCAGCCAACAAAAGGGGAAAGGGACCAAGGGGTTTTATCCCCTACAACACACCCATCACACTTGGGTGTACCCCAACAATCACCCCCTACACCCAAGTGGGGTAATCGCTGAATCCGCAGCGCTGTCCGGCTGCAATCCGCCACTCTAGCACCACAGCTACCCCCTGCTGCTTGAGCGCCCGCATCACTCTCTGGATGCTGTAATCCGCGTTTGTTAATCCCGTTCTGCCCCTCTAGTCAAGCGCCTGTGTCACTGCTAGCCATCAGAAGTCTCACCACCCCCACACCGGAAGTGTATATACCAACTGACCGAGTGTCTCCTTGCAAGACCAGATCTTCCGTGGCTGAACTCCGAACGCACCGTGTCAAATCACCAGACACAATCCGTGACTCCATCTTTCCAACTCATGTGGCCACATATCCTGGAGAGGATCCCGTCACCAAATCTCAGAAGGAAGAGAATCCTGCGATACGTCGTCGCGTCTCCATCTCAATCCCCCTGTCCAAAGCTCCAATGAACACCCCCGCAAGCAGTAGCAATCATCATCCGGCCGGTATCCCGCACACCTCCTGATTCGTATCCAGGCACACACATTCGTACATCTCAGCTTCTCGTACTCCGTGCCTATCCCGTGTGCGTCCGCAACTGCTGCTCATCCTGTTCATTGTCGACAAACCCATACTGCTTGTTCCGTACCAAACATCAGCTCCATCTATTTGTATGCTCCACAAGCCCGTATCGGTTGCCCGTTATCCGTTAGATCGGAAGTCACATCCGATCAGCTCATCCTGCAGCCCAAATCACAAACTGCATCTCCGGATAATAGGACTTCAAACCCGATTGAACCAGACTGCCTCCGATCACTGTCAATCATCTCCGCAAACCATCGCACTAGTGAGCGCCTGTGTCACTACCAACCCGAGTGTATCCTTGCTCACTAGCTCCGCGCATGTTTGCACTGATCAACCTCCGATCTCTGCAAGTCTGCTCCGTCAATCGTCCTTTCCGCCACTTTCTGTCAGCTCCTTGCACTCCCGTCAGCTCTCCCCGGGTCTTCTCCTTCCACTCGTCCATTCCCGTTCCATTCCTGGCTTTCCTCAGCATCCTGGATCTCCATCGGAATCGATCTATCACTCCAATAAGCGCCTGTGTCATTACCAGACGAGCAAACCAGCCCGAATGCAATGTATCCTTGCCTACCAGCTCCGTAACAGATCATCACCGATTGTCCTTGCTACAATAAACCGTAAGCGCCTGTGTCATTACCAGACGAACAAACCCGTTCGAATGTAATGTATCCTTGCTTACAAGCCAAGCCTCCACGCAACCCAAACCGCCTCCAAACACGCGTTTTCTTGCTCCACTAAGCACTCGCACCAGCTTAGGAGCCTCCAATCCGAAAACGGAGTGCGCGGTTGCATCCGGAACGTCGAGATAGTCAAAATCGACTACTCATATGCGAAAAACGGAGTCCGAACGGCCCCGAAATCGCAAAAACCAAATCTGACTGCGTGGCATGACCCTGATGACGTGGCAGCTGATGTGGCGTGCTCCCTGTGGCACCTGCAACACTGAATCATTTTCCTTCACAGCTTTTCCAACCCACAACGTGCTGCCTTCCTTTTTTTCTTTTTCTTTTCTTTTTCCCGCAAAGGCCGAGGAAAAAAAAAGAAAAACTCCCAGCGCGTGCACTACACGCGCGAGACTAGATCTGACGCGCCCGGCACGCGCCACCTTTGACCGGCGCGTGCGGCCTCCTCCGGCCACCTCCGGCGACTTTCCAAGCAACCCCGAGATCGTCTCTCCAAGACGCATCTAACCCTGTGCTCCAAAATTCAATCCAAGGAACTACGAGTACGGGCTTTTCAAAAACGTACCTCGCAGCGTCGCCACCGCCTTTGACCGGCCATTGCCGTCATCTCCGAGTTCCTCCGGCGACGTGCTACCCATATCCGTACTCGTCTCGACGAGACGAACACAACCCCGTGCTCCAATCTCGCACCCAACCACTCCTTGAACAAGTCGCCCTTGGACCGCACCTCCGCCGCGCGCCTCTGCCGTTCGAACGGCTCCCGAGCCCTCCTCCGGTGTCCAAACTCGACTCCGACACCTCCCATGGACTCGTCTCAGTGAGGTGCACAACCCTTACTGGTCCGATTGAGTTTTCAGACAGCTCAACCGAGAACCCAGCTTAGGCCATGCTCCGTGCTTTCCTTCCAACGGTGCTGTGCTTCTCCGGTGAACTCCGCAGCCCGAACCCGGCGCTCTGATACCACTGTTGGGTCGAGACCCTGACCCCGATTCACACCTCCAAGCACAAACACGAAAACAAACCAAGCACAAACACGAGAGATATCCGAGGAAAACTCCACTATGTATAAATCACATATACAAGTATGAAAAACCTCACCGGGATAGCCACAATCCGGCTTCCCCACTCCTCTCTCTCTCTCCCTCGCTCCGGTGGCTCTCCGACAATCTCTCCAGGCATCTCCGAGGAGCCCCGCTCCCCCGGACGGGGGAGCCTCACACACCGGCTCACTCTCTCTGCCTCTCACTGTCTCTTGCACACCCCCACTGCCAGAGGCAGCCAACAAAAGGGGAAAGGGACCAAGGGGTTTTATCCCCTACAACACACCCATCACACTTGGGTGTACCCCAACAGGAAGTAAGGAGTCTACCTACACCTGATGGTTCTTTAGCAGTTAAATACCTATTTTTACCCTCATCAAGTATATGGCTTGTACCCTCGTCAAGGGAAGCCAGAGTTTGAGCCTGCGTTTAGAGTTTAAGGCTATAGACAACTTCTGGACTTCCTGTAGAGTAACTGACTAATTCCCATTTCCCCTACTAACCCTCTACTGATGTATACAATATTGGCAATAAAAAAAAATCATAATTTTATTTTGGAGGTTGGTGATGGTTATTAGCTTTTCATTTGGCTTGAGATTTCTCTCACTTTATTTATTTCTTGGAGGAAAAATTTCAAAATAACACCTGATCTTTCACATAAATTACATATAGGCACTTGACCTTTTAATATTATCAAAAAAACAACTGACTTATTTTAAAAACCCATCAATTTTCCACCCGTCGTTAACTTTCCATCCAAAAACAAACGGAAATACTGAAATGGCCTATATTTGGCCATTTGGAGGGAAACCAATATACATTTTTGGAAAAAAAAAACATATTACTTTATTGATTCTCCCACCAAAACCCACTTGTGGGGCCATGATTTTCCAATGGTTTGTTATGGGAGTAATGCGTATAAGACTTCATCTTAGTTATTGTAACTATTTGTTTTTGTTGAATTGGTTATTACACATTTTGGGGATCAAATTTGTATGTCATTTTTTTGGCAGAGTTTGAATTGGTGTGAGGCAAATTTGTGTGCCATTCCACTTAACTTTTTCTATAACTTTTAGTTTTGTTCTTATTTTTTTTTTTTTTTCGTGTTTCTTAGTTGTGCGCCTCACTTTTTTTTGTTTTCTGATTTGTCTCATCAAGACGAATAAGAAAAATAAAAAAAATTATATATTTACCCAAATATTTTGGGAAATAGTCAAATTTTTTGACTTAAAAGTGGTTATATCCTAAAATATTTGAGTAAAATTAAAAATATATATATACTTTTCCGATTCGTCTCTTGTCGAGACGCATTAATAAGTTACATAAGGTTGATGCAAAATTAACAAACGCAAAAAAAAAAAAAAAACAAAACCAAAAGTTATAGAAAAAGTAAAAGTACTTGTTATTGGAACTCTATGGCCCCACAGGTGGGTTTTGGTAGGAGAAATCAGTAGACAATGCGTTTTTCTCCTAAAATGTATAGTAGTTTCCCTCCAAATGGCCAAGTGAGGCCATTTCAACCTGTTTCTAAATAGAAAGTTAACGGCGGGTGAAAAATTGATGAGTTTTTAAATTGGTCAGGTATTTTTTTATAATATTAAAAAGTCCAGTACCTATGCGTGATTCATGTGAAAAGTCAGGTTCTATTTTAAAATTTATCCATTCTTGGAAGTCTGTGATCTTTGAATTTGGATCAGTTGGGTGGACATGACCTCCAGATTTGGCCCACATTTTTCGCAGCCGAACTCTGTGCTTCCCTGCGTGGATAATGGAGAGTCAAACTTCGACTACATCTAGGCTAATCAGTTGAAATCTCTTAGGCTCCGTTCAGTTGCCAAAAAAGGATGGGAAAATCAATTTTTCCATAACTTTTCTAGTGTTCAGTTGGCAGGAAAATTCTAGGACTTACCAATTTAGTTTTCCTGCAGGAATTACTTTCCTGCAAAAGTGATCCGGCAAAAAACACAGGATTTTGCATCACGGGAAAAGGAAAATGAGTGAACACTCACAAAATTTTCCCAAAAGTTTCTTTTTCTGACAAATAAACAACTAAATCTTAATTTTTCTTGCAAAATTCTTTTGTCAAATGAACACTTACAGGAAAATAATTTTCTTTTTCTTTTACTTCACATCACTTCACTTTTTTTGGGAATCAATTTCCCACACAACTTTCTCGACAATTGAACGGAGCCTTAGGTATTATCAGGGGAAAATGACAGTTCAGAACGTGTTTTGATAATTATGTCTGTCAATAATATACTAAGAACATTTGTTAATATTGAAAATATCTTTGCCGGGTATTAATTAATTATCAAAACACGTTATTGGCCGTCATTTTCCCTATTATCAGTTTCTTTCGGGTCAGTCTATATAGAGCTTTGCTCTGGCTTTTATTGGGCTCCCCGAAAGTGGATGGTGGAATTGGCACATAGGATTAGTCGAGGTATGCATAAGATAACCCAAACACCTGAGTTAAAAAAAAAAAATTTCATTGGGTGTAGTTTAAAGGAATTTGATGCGCGCCTTTCAACCAATTGAAAGGTTGGAAGGTGTTCCGGTTTTGTATAAAAGTACCTTTAGAAAGAAAAAAAAGGTAATTTCAAACTCAAATATAACGAAAATAAAAAATGATTTTTCAATTTTTTTTGCACCGTTTAAAAGATCTCAATGAAATCTATCAAACAAGATCCATATTTGTAAGAAAATTATTTGCGTAAATACATAATTTTTGAACTTGAAATTACCTTCTTTTTCAAAAAATTACTTTTTGAAAAAAGTGAAACAGCCTAATCGAAAATAGAGTATATTGGAGAGGTTGACTGTTCCACTATCTCAAAGTTATTGGTCCTATAGTGGAGAGATTTTTCAGTGCCGGGTGGCACGGGCCACGTGGTACCGATACCATCTTGACCATCCAAACGTATTTTGGAGGCCTAGGTTTATTTGGATAATTTTTTAGTATAAAATTATCAAAATATCCCTCAAGTCCAAACAGATCTGAATCGTCCAAAACACGTTTGGACGGCTAAAATACGTGTTCGGCACCACGTGGTCCGTGCCCACCCGGCACTTAAAATTTCCCCCCATAATGCATCTCATATCACAGAGGAGGTAGAATGTGGTAAATGAGGCTGAGGTCCACTTTGAATGGTAATATGATGAATTTTTATTGGTCAATAGAATGTTTCTCATCTTTCAAAATTATAAAACTAGAGGAATTTATTGATGTCACGTGTCGCTATCACGACTGTTTTCACGAAAAGTGTATTTGTGTTAGGGGCGTTCTGATTTCCTTAAAAAAAAACTTTTAGAGAAGAAAGGTAATTTTAAAAAAGAAATGTAATTTTAAGTTCAAAAATCATGCGTTTACGGAAATAATTTTCTTACCAATATGAATATTATTTAATAAATCTCATTGAGATTTCTTAAACGGTGCAAAAAAAAATAGATATTATTTTTCATTTTCGTTATATTTGAATTTAAAATTAGGTTTAGAAAGAAAGCGAAACGGGGCCTTAATACATACCAATATAGATTTCCAAACCTTGTCGAATTCCAACATCTAAATTCTCCGTCTCTATCCCATTACATCTTAAGCATTAAACACGGAGTATATAAACATTGCAAACGCCGAAAGTCCCGACTTATGAAAAAGATTGGGAACAAGGAGGAGCAAGAGTACAATCAGGTGTACCACTTGACCGCCTACGTTGCGCTAGGAGTTTTGCAAAGCAGCGGCGGTGAACTCTGTTGCCTGTTGGAAGGTTAATGATGAGAGTTTTGACAACCATTTTAGGGCTCCATTGGAGCAAGTTTAGAAGCCCAATTATCTGCTTGCTATACCAACGTAAGGAAGTAATTTCCCGCCAGTAAAGGTAGGAATACAATACACTGAACTAGACCTGTCAATCGATCGAATCCGATCCGATCCAAAAAATCCGGGAGACTCAGAAAATAAATAAACCCTCCCGCAATTACATTCTTTAAGGCACGCTAACTCATCACCACCACCACCCCACTAGACACCTTACTCCGGCAACTCACCTTTGGTTGACGATGAACTCAAGTAACTCGAACCCTGATGGCCTCCAATTTCGAGTATCACCTCCAGCAAGCCTAAAAAATTGTAGACAGTCATCTCCAGCATGCCTCAAACTCTGGCAACCTATCCCGACAATTTCCAAGTTTCCCCAAAAATTAATCCAGTGAGCATTATTTTTCCTCGTGAAATTCTGGGATCAA
The DNA here is from genome assembly GCA_019656275.1 of Rhododendron kiyosumense. Taxonomy (NCBI): domain Eukaryota; kingdom Viridiplantae; phylum Streptophyta; class Magnoliopsida; order Ericales; family Ericaceae; genus Rhododendron; species Rhododendron kiyosumense. The sequence continues at coordinate 1,188,631 of BPLS01000197.1, read as the reverse complement.
CTACCTAAGGCTCCGTCCCACTAAAGTTCTTTTTTTAAGTACTCATTTCTCATTTTACGAGATAAGTCATTCACTCATAATACATCGCCTTTAATTCAAAAAATAAGTACTTAATACTTATTTTCCTTGTATTTTTTAGCTGACAATGCGTGATTTTAAATTTTATTTCAGCAAACTAGTAGTAATATATTGGAAAGAGCTCCGTTCACCATTAATCCTATGGTGTCTTCTTTCACAGATCCCCAGCAAGTTTAAACTTTAAACTACTTATCGAACACGTTCATATACATATTAGCCCTACATTTTATTTTATATAATAAAATACTAAGTTTATTCGTGGCTTTAAAATAGGAGTTATTATTGTGTTCTGCTTTAGTCCTTGGTGTGCTTCACGACAGCCATGAAAACCTCTCTCTCTCTCTCTCTCTCTCTCTCTCTCTCCCAAAAATACAATAACTTAGAACCCTTGGCATTGTAACATGATTAGACTGACCATGATCTTGCTTAATAATTCAAGCCATTCATTTTGTAAGCCTCAATATGCTTATCACTTACGGCTAAAAATCAACTTGATGCAACACCAGTGTCGAACTGAACAAAGAATAATTGTCATGTAAAAAATAGGTGGTCAGTGTCTGACTATTGATTCCTCTTACGATCAATATGATTTGATCAGGCTCTTACCGAAATCAAATCAAGCAAATTTTTGTCATGAATGATATACACATTTAGACTTATAAAATGAACGGTTTAAATTATCAAATAAGATCATGGCAAATCTCATTTCAGATTAACATGAATATCACATGAGATGATGTTACATGGTACAATCACGATCACAATTCTTTTTTATTTTATTTTATTTTTCTCCACTTCCAATATGTACCCTTTTACCATAGTTGGATGCCATGATTCACCCTTCGAAAACAAATGTTCAATAATAATAAAATACATAAAGCCATTCAGTCGGAGCACACTAAAACAAAGTGCCAACTCCATTAAGACAACTTTGTTTATTTTAACCTCTCATTGAACACAAAATTAGCATGATGAATTGACTCTCCGCGGCAAATCCCATCTCTTAATAGAGATTAAATTCTTTACACCACCGGTGTAAATATTTGCTTCTTACAAATCAATTATACTGTACCACGTCTCTATATTTTATTGATTGAGACCACTGTTTTGCAACGTGACGCAATATAATTGATTTGGAAGAAACAAATGTTTATACCGGCAGTGTAAAGAATTTATTCTCCCCTTAATAATGCCTAAAAAAAAAGTACTAGAATAACCTGCTATAATGCGCCGCGATGCGGCTTACCGCGGCATGCAATTAAAATTTGGTAAATTTGTGGCCATTTAGGCACTTGACAAGTACCTCTGATTCTTGTTCCCCGGTGCAAATTGCCAACCCATGTCCATTAAGGAATTCCTATCACATCCTTCCAAAGTGGGGTCATTCTTTCCACCTTGCACTTTTTTGCTATTGTGCGCTCATTATTCGGGTGCTTCTTTTATAGCCGGATGATCGGGCCAATTTGTACGCACCTCGATTAATTGCTCCAAGGTTTAAAAGATATGACCTTCGTGAAACTTGAATATACGACCTCACGGAGGACAAACACTTATTGCTTTTCTCATTCTCGATTGCCCAAGCCCTTGCGGTTAGGTGCTTGTTAGCACCCTCCAATGGGAAATTTCTGCAAATGCAATGGGGAAAGCTATTTAGAAGGATTTGACATGGCATATTGCTCAATACCAAGCTTGCAAATTAATCAAAAAAACCCAATACTTAAAATAAGGGAGTGGGCATCTTTGCTTTGCACTTCATCATTGAGAAACCCTATCCACCAAAGATTCCAATCTATGGACTCAACAGTCAACAACCCTAGGTGTCACTATGGTTTATCTACAAGCTTGTTTGGAGTCCAGTGCCGGCCCTGGGCTAAAGCCTGCCGGTCCTTTAGGCCTCTGAAATTTCAAAAAAATGAGGGCCTCATTTTGTAAAAACAAAAATTCAAATATATATATTTATATAAATGTTCCATGTTTCAACACAATGTCAATTCTAACCCAAGTGGTCTGTGTGAGGTACGTGAAATTGGGATGGGAGATCCCTGGTTCAACTCCTAGGGAGGTTTTCTTTTAACAAAGGTTTTTTCCCCTTTTTTTTCCTTTTGGATCTAGGAATAAATAATATACAGCTCTTACACTTTTTGCATTCTTATGGTTAAAATTAATAACATGATTAGTTAAAAAAAATGCAGTGTATGAGTGGTATTTCGTTATGTTTGATTTTTTTTTCTAATGGTATAAAATATTTTAAAATTTTATTTTAGTTAAATTATGAAACTAAAATACCATGTTCAATATTTTTACCTTATATTAACCACCTATATTGATTTTTTTTTTTATATAGAAAACCTAAGGCCTCAATTTTAAGAGTCGCTTTAAGCTTCCAAATTCTCAGGGCCGACCCTGTTGAGTCTCTGCCTTTTCTTGCCGATCAAAACAAAAGTCTGTGCCTTCTCTTTACCGAAAGTAAAACTAAAAGCTCGGAAAGGAGTTCAATGAAAACCAAAACTATTTAGGAAAAAAGATGAAAAGAAAAGAAAAGGCTAATTCAAACAAGGCAACAATAAGGCAAAAGCGAGTAGAAAGGGAAAAAGTTACATTCAATCAGGCCGAAGTACTTCTGTAAAGAGCATGTTTGAATGACTGGATTAGATATGATCGAATTTGGACAAAAAAATTCGTGAAGTCATGAAGACGGAATTTTAGCATTTGAATACAAACTTGGTGGTGGAATTCCAGCCCTTTGGGTGAATTTTAGCATTTGAATACAAACTTGGTGGTGGAATTCCAACCCTTTGGGTGATGTACGACTATCGATTATGCGGGATTACTCATGACACGGATTAAACGAAGAGAATGAACGTTAAAAGGAAGTAATAGTGGACATTTGAGTTATAAAAAGAGAGAGGAAGTAATAGTAAACCAAATGAAATTGGATTTGAGCAAATATTGAGAGCCGATGGGGGATAAAAATCAAGAGAACATTGTGTATATTGACATCACTCAATGAGGGTCCCACTAGATAATCTGTGACACATAACGACAAAAATCATCACATTTTTGTATTCTTTGATTCCTGCTATCTTTTATAATGGTCCATCCCATTGCATTTGTAAACATACAATAAGGACTTCAAAAATAAATATTTAGGATATAGTCCCAGATTATCCAATTCCATCCACTCAGGGTTCCTGCTAGGCTACCTGCCATTTACAATAAATATTGCAGAAGAACATCACAACCTAGTTCCGTACAGATTGTACTGTACAGGGCCGAGTGCCACTAAGCAATTTGGTCCCAAAGAGGCCATTTATTGAGTGGACACATATATATATATACACACACACACTTACTTTCATATGCATATTTCAATTAAGTCAACACCTTGGTTTTGAATGAACAAAATAGATGGCTTGGTAATATGGGGCACTTTGTACCCCATTATTGAAGTCGATAAATTACAATCTCCCAATCTACCTTTTTCTCATACTCTATATTCGATCCATTATCCATTGGACCGATAAAGTTGGGGACCAATTCTACTGTCAACTAGTGGGGACCCAATTAATACCACAGGAATCAATAGAACTATGGTGGGAGACTGGGAGGCGAATGCCGTACCAAAATGCTTCTTTAGGCCCTTGGTTGCCAGCCTAAGTGAGTACCACCGAGCCAACGCCAGGGTGTCCCAATTTTTCTTCCTATTACCTCTACTAAACAAATGTGTAAGTAGGAACACCACCTAGTGTGTGTGGTGGGTTCCTTACTCTCCCTCTTAAGGAAGAAGTCCTGAGTTCGAGTTCTCATGATGGAGATGTTCGACTCCTATTGTAACTACTAACAACTAACCCCTAACATCTTATTATTTTGGCAAAATAAAAAAAAAACAAACGTGTAAGCGGTTGTCTCTCACATGTGTCAAAACCTCTAACAATGCCCAAGAGCATGCATCCACATAAAGAAGTACGGGTTTGCCTCACTGTTGTGAAGAAAAGTGCGCATGTGTCCCAGGCCTAGCTGTTTTATATCGAAGCATTACCCAGGAAAGAAGAAGGAACTAAAATCAGTATGATGACAGATGCATGGTTGTTGGAGGAACTAATAAGCAGAAAACATAAAGTATTGGACTAGTAGTGCAGCATGGGCCCTTGGTCATGTCATGCATGCAACACAAATTTTTATTTTTAAAATTGAGGAACAACCCTCCAGCTAAGCCACTAAATGGATTCGACTGTGCAACTCAAACCTCTAGAGGAGCTAGTGCGGCCACACCAGTCACGGCCTCCCACTTAATACAAAATACTCATCCTGTGAAAAAATTGAACCTTAGACCTTGAGGAATACTCCCAAAGCCTGGGCATCTGCCCGAACTACTGGGGCCGGCAACCCCTAGGTGTGTGCAACATATTATTGTTACATATACAAAGATTAAAATACATAGAATGTTAAGGCACAATCCGGATCCCATAAGAGATCCCTTACGGCCTTATGGTGTGGGACTCCCATTTTCCGATCGAATTGCGACGATCCGAGCCGCTCAAAGTATGCAGAACGTGATTTTAAGGGTACTCAAGAGAAATCAGCAAAAAAAATGATCGGAAAGAGCTTGATCCAAGCAGTTTTTTACTGAACCGTTCAATAAAAAACTGTTCGGATCAAGGCCTTCCCGATCATTTTTTTTGCTGATTTCTCGCAGGTACTCTTAAAATCACGTTTTGATCACTTTGAGCGGCTCGGATTGTCGCAATTCGATCGGGAAAAGGGAGTCCCGCATGGTAGCACCGTGCGGGATCCCTTATTGGATCCGAACTGTGTTAAGTTATATAGGTAATATTAAGGGGCTGTTTGATAAAACTGAAAACTGAAACTGAAAGCTGAAAAATTAAGTACTGAAAACTGAATGCTGAAATTTTTAAGCTGAAAAGCTGTTTGATAAATATATTAAGTCCTGAATTAAAAAAATGATGAATTAATTTTGTTCCAATTCTCTTTTAATTTACTAATGGTGAAAATATACTTTTGGTAATGGTGGTGGAATGGTGGTGGTGGGAGAATGGTGGAGGTAGTAGGAGTGCTGGTAGTGGTGGTGGTGGAGTGGTGGTGGTGGTGTAGTGATGGTAGTAGTGGTGGAGTGGCGGTGGTGGTGATGGTTGTGATGATGGTGGTGGAGTGGTGGAGGTGGTGGTAGGAGCGGTGGTGGTGGTGGTGGTACTGATGGTTGTGATGATGGTGGTGGCGTGGTGAAGGTGGTGGTAGGAGCGGTGGTGGTGGTGGTGGTGGTGGAGTGGTGAAACTGGTGGTGGTGGTAGTGGAGGAAGTGGTGGTGGTGGTGATGGTTGAGATGATGGTGGTGGAGTGGTGGAGGTGGTGGTAGGAGCGGTGGTGATGGTGGTATAGTGATGGTAGTGGTGGAGTTATGGTGGTGGTGGTAGAGTGGTGGAGCTGGTGGTGGTGATGTGGTGGTGGCGGTGGTGGAGTGGTGGAGCTGATGGTGGTGGTGGTGGTGATAGGTGGAGGAAGTGGTGGTGGTGGAGTTGGTGGTGGTAGGGAAGCTAGTGGTGGTGATGTGGTAGAGGAGGAGTGGTGGTAGTGGAGGTGGTGGTGGTGGTGGAGTGGTGGAGGTGGTGGTAGTAGTGGTGGTGGTGGAGTGGTGGATGTGCTGGTGGAAGTGGTTGTAGTGGTGGTATGATTGTTGAATCTAAGTACACAAAAATTCAGACAGAATTAAGTAGCTCAAAGCTACTTAATTTTTTTCAACTTTTTGGCCTATATTTTAAGTGGTACTTAATTTGTTAAGCAATATGAAATGTGGTTATCAAACCTACTGAGTCACTTATTACTTAATTGATTCAGTATTAAGTGCTGAATTTAGATTATCAAACAAGCCCTTAGAGTGTTAGTAAACGTGGACTTAGCCAAGAAAAAGAAAGAAAGAAAGTTCCATAAAGCAGATGACTACATTGGGGTGAGGCCTTTAATTTGGAGCTCAAAACAGGCAATCACAAGGGAACAATTCTTGGAGTAGCATGCAGTCTTAAAAAAGGAAGGGAAAGAAAATCGTGATCGTATCGAGAGGTTCTGATCAATGAGAGAATTGCAGCGATTAGGTTCGGATGCAGTTTATTCAGACATACTATCCGTATAAAGGCTTCAAAACTGATTTTATTCTCTACAATGGTTGGTGGGGTATAAACGTAAAGCTTCTTTTTGCAAAGATATGCGT
>BPLS01000197.1:1119428-1182320 GCA_019656275.1 Rhododendron kiyosumense | reverse complement strand
TCTCTCTCTCTCTCTCTCTCTCTCTCTCTCTCTCTCTCTCTCTCTCTCTGAGCACAAGACTGCAAGAACCTCCTTTTTTTCATCATCACTGCAATTACTACTGCACTGCACCCAATGATCCCCTCAATCATGCACTTTATAAACTTCTTCACTTCTTCACCTCCTCCTGTGCAACAACCAACATAACTCTCTCTCTCTCTCTCTCTCTCTCTCTCTCTCTCTCTCTCTCTCTCTCTCTCTCTCTCCATATTAAAAAAACCTCTCTCATTCTATATCTCTGAGTCTCCCATGGCTTTTTATTACACAATCTTTCTTATTCTGTTACTACTTGTTCCACTCAACCGTTCTCAATCCACGGTAACTAACCAGTCTCAGTTCTTCACTCTAATGAAGAACTCTCTCACAGGAAACCTGTTGTCTAATTGGGATGTCAAAAAGGAAAAACCTTTCTGCAACTACACTGGAATCAGCTGCGACGAAAACGGGTACGTTGTGCAAATTGACATCTCTGGTTGGTCACTATCCGGTCGCTTCCCTGAAAACGTGTGCTCTTATTTTCCTGAGCTACGAATTCTTCGCCTTGACCATAACACCCTCCACGGTGAATTTCCTGACAGTATCAGAAACTGCTCTCTCTTAGAAGAACTCAACATGAGCTCCACATACCTCACCGGAACACTCCCAGACTTTTCCCCCATGACATCTCTCAAAGTACTTGACCTCTCATACAATTTATTTACTGGTGATTTCCCTATTTCCGTCACCAACCTCACCAATCTTGAGGTTTTGAATTTCAATGAAAATGAAGGTTTCAACTTATGGAAACTACCGGAGAGTTTTTCCAGGCTCTCAAAGCTCAAGTCCATGGTCTTGACAACATGCATGGTGAGTGGTTTTATTCCGACGTCACTAGGAAACATGACATCGCTCATTGATTTAGAACTGAGCGGAAATTTCCTAGTGGGCCAGATTCCAGCAGAGATTGGGATGCTTAAACACTTGCAGGAATTGGAGCTTTACTACAACCAACTTGAGGGCGAAATACCAGAGGAGCTTGGAAACCTCACAGAGCTCATAGACTTGGACATGTCCGTGAACAAGTTAAGTGGGAAAATCCCCGAATCCATTTGCCGACTTCCAAAGCTCCAAGTCTTGCAGCTTTACAACAATAGCCTCACCGGAGAAATCCCGGACGCGATTGCAAAGTCAACAACCTTGACCACTTTGTCACTCTATGACAATATGTTGACAGGGGAAGTTCCAAGAGGTCTAGGAGGATCATCACCCATGATTGTTTTGGAGTTGTCAGAGAATCGACTTTCGGGGGAATTACCCACGGAGGCTTGCAGTGGAGGTAAATTGCAATACTTTCTTGTTCTAGAAAATAACTTTTCTGGCCAAGTGCCCGAAAGTTATTCAACTTGTGAGTCTCTTCTTCGGTTTCGAGTTAGTGATAACCGTTTGGAAGGGTCAATACCCGAAGGGCTTCTTGCTCTCCCCCATGTTTCAATCATCGATTTTGGGTACAACCAATTGAACGGCTCAATTGCCAAGACAATCGGAAATGCTAAAAACTTGTCAGAATTGTTCATACAGAGTAACAAGATATCAGGTGTTCTGCCTCTAGAAATCTCTCAAGCTGCCAACCTGGTGAAGATTGACCTCAGCAACAATCTCATGTCTGGTCCTCTACCATCTGAAATTGGTAAACTGAGGAAGCTGAATTTGTTGATGTTGCAAGGTAACAAGTTCAACTCTTCCATCCCAGATTCATTTTCTTCACTAAAGTCTCTAAATGTCCTTGATCTCTCCAATAACCGCTTGGTCGGACATATCCCAGAGAGTCTCTGTGAATTGCTACCAAACTCAATGAACTTTTCTGAAAATCTACTTTCTGGTTCTATTCCTCTCTCATTTATAAAAGGAGGGTTAGTAGAAAGTTTTTTAGGCAACCCGGGTCTATGTATTCCAGCTTACCTCAATTCATCAGAAACAAGTTTTCCTACATGTTCACAGTCTTATAATCGAAAGAAAGTAAACTGTATCTGGGTGATAGGGATTTCAGTGGGAATCGTTGTAGTTGGAAGTATTTTATTTCTAAAGCGTTGGTTTAGCAAAGGAACTTCCATGATGGAAAATGATGAGACCATGTCGTCTTCATTTTTCTCATACGATGTGAAAAGCTTCCACAGGATAAGTTTCGATCAACATGAAATCCTTGAAGCCATGATTGATAAGAACATAGTAGGCCAAGGGGGGTCTGGGGTGGTATACAAAATTGATTTGAGCAATGGGGAAGTCATTGCTGTGAAGAAACCGTGGAGTCACAAAACAAAAGATTCTACTTTAGAGGATCAATTTGATTTGAACAAGGAGTTGAAAACAGAAGTTGATACTCTGGGAAGCATAAGGCACAAGAATATTGTGAAGCTGTACTGCTACTTGTCAAGTTTGGATTGCAGCTTGTTGGTTTATGAGTACATGCCCAACGGCAACCTTTGGGATGCACTTCATAAGGGAAAACTTCTTTTGGATTGGCCCACCCGTCACCGGATTGCGCTAGGAATTGCTCAGGGCCTGGCCTATCTCCACCATGATCTGAAGCCATCGATCATTCACAGAGACATCAAGTCAACCAACATTCTACTGGATATCAATTACCAGCCCAAGGTTGCAGACTTTGGCATAGCCAAAGTTTTGCAAGCAAGAGGAGGAGAAGATTCCACCACAACCGTAATTGCAGGGACTTATGGCTACTTGGCTCCGGGTAATATTTTGTTTTGACTCTTAAGTAATTCATGTTAGACCACATAGTTAAGTAATTCATGTTAGACCACATAGTTATGCAGATATTAATTGATGACACTAGGATTGGAAATAGTTAAGTTTCAACTGTATGAGTATTGCATACTCCCTCTATCTCACATACTTGGTTTGTTTGTTTTTTCTATAGTCGTCTTTAATTCAATCCAAATAAAAATATATTCATGTGTAACAAAATTTGAAATTTTTTCCACAGATTAAAAGATCTCCATTAGTCGATTTGTTCTCGTAGACAAAGTTTACTAAATTTTCTAAAAGAGAGTAAAATAAGAACATATAGACGGCTTATCAAGGTGTTTGGAATAGCGAAAAAGGACCTAAAACATGGGATGAAGGTAGTCATTATTTGATTTAATGCTATAGAATTATAATTTCTGTAGTATGTTCATCAGCCTAACAATTCCTCATTTTCATCATGCTTATGACAGAATATGCACACTCTTCTAAAGCAACACCCAAGTGTGATGTCTACAGTTTTGGAGTAGTATTGATGGAACTAGTAACCGGAAGGAAGCCAGTGGAGGCAGATTATGGAGAGAGCAAGAATATCATATACTGGGTTTCAACCAAAGTGGAGACCAAGGAAGGCGCCATGGAGGTTTTAGACAAAAGATTATCCGAGTTGTTCAAGGATGAGATGATTGAGGTACTCGAGATTGCAATTCGCTGTACACACAAGACACCTGCCAATCGCCCAACTATGAATGAGGTCGTTCAGTCGCTGATTGAGGCAGACCCATGTAGATTCGACTGTTGCAAGTCATCCAGTAAGGCCAAAGAAACAGCAAGTGTCACTAAGACAAAGAACCAGTATGATATATGATTGCAACAGGGTTTTGGTGGGTGGAGGTTTAAAGTGGAGTCTTATTACTATAGAACACGACAAGCACTCTAGCTAGTGAGAGACTAAACTATACTGCATATGTTTTTCTTTTCTGAAGTAGTAAATAGATTTTCCTTGAGGCTTTTTTTGTTTTTCTTTTGGTCTCCCTGGCATAATGTAAAGTAATTTAGGAAATAAATTCAAATAATAAAGATAACTGTGGTATAGAAATGCATGGCATCTATATTTTTCGTTGACCCACGACAAAGTAATTACCCAGCTTTTCAGGATTTTGTTTTTTCCTATCCTTATTGATGCTCTTTATTTTACGAGTGCAATCCAAAGAAAAGGAGGCATCAAGAAAAGGCAGTAATGTAGGTGAGGATGGAAGGGTGTGATTCGCATGTCACTTGCTTTTGATCTGAGTGGCTTCTTGATTCTACATTAAAAATTTGAGAATGATTTGTTTGTGGAGGACCCTATTCAGCTTAGCTATCCACTGCAAAGAACAAAAAATAAAAAATAAAAAGAGGAAAAAAGATGAAATAGGCTCTGATTGATTGATTAGTAGCATCTTTGTGTCCATTTTAGCTAGGGACTAGGGACAATGGAGATGGCATAAGCCTTTTATCTTTTCCTTTTCCCTGTTCCTTCTTTTCCAATCCAAGTTTTATTGGCTTGTTGGGAATCTGGGATAAGGGTGTAAAAAGCATGAAAAAAACCTCAGCTGATTAGGTCTGAGTTATCTTTCACTTCCTTGACTTTGATATCAAAGTTCTTCTTTCCCCTTATTTTTGTCCAGGCTTGTTTTGGGCCAAAAAAGCCAACTCTTTTCTTCCTCTGTTTGATGCTTTCCTATCTCGAGCTCGAGCTTCTTTTCTGGAACTATCTTTCAAGCCTTTTTCTCATGTAATACTTGATAGGGCTCGTTCCCATCTATCTTGACAGGGAAGAGGGAGGAGGTTCTTGCGTTAGTCCTTCCCACCATTCTCTATTTTGAGCTGTCCCTCATATTGAGGATTCTAGGCTTCCCGGACTCGTAAGAGAAGGCTAGGAACAAGAAGAGGGTCAGTAGTCTCTGCTTTATCCACATAAGGAAGTTCAACTCCTGCACTACCAGGGAAAGAGAGAACTTCACGATCCATAACTTGATTGGCTTCTTTTGTGCAGGTTGTAAAATTATATGATTAAACACCTACCCTAACAAAAAAATGCCTAGAGCCACCACAAGATAGGAATTAAAATAGTTTTGAACCAATATAATATCTTCTAAAACTAGTAGGCATTGCAAATCAAGATAGAACGGTATTCAGGGACAGGATAAAAAAAGACCAACATGTAACACATGTTATCATCACTGTATGCAAGGATGAGAGCATGCATTTGCACGTGTGAGTTTCAACTTTGCAAGTGGTGGGCTAGCTAGAAAGAATAAGATTCATGGAGACAAATGCTCTTCTTTTGGGCATGGTGGAGAGTCCATAAACAAAAGGTGAGAAGCTGGTTATATTCTTCATCAACTGAAAAAGACAGACTAACAAAGAAAGCCTAGCTATAGGAAACAAGTACAAGCACAGCAATTCTCTAGACACTAGACAGGTATCCGTATCCCTACCTGTCATATGTACAATAACACAAAGAAAGGATCAATCTTTCAATATGGCTTTCATTCTTTCCACCATTCTTTCAGTCAGTGCTTTCTTTCTCTCGACCAATGTTTCAGTGGAACAAGGGAGTATCTACTGATAGCTTTCTCTGAATTACATAGCCCCAACAATATATTGATTCTGTCCGATCTAATTTTTGCCTTTTTTTCGAAATCGTGTTATTTTTCGGATGAAGAAGCATAGCACTTTCCTGCATAATTTTAAAGATTTTTTCCGCATTAATTGAAAGAACTAACCGAGATCTTTAATTGGTACAACGAAAGTTAGTACTAAAAAAATAGGCACTAAAGTGCTTTATCTCTTTTTATAAAGAAGAGGTTAAAAAGTCATGCCCATGCACAAAAGTGTTCTAACTTTTTATTAGCACAATTTTCAAAAGGACCAAAACTATGGAACGGAGTATATCTTTATATATCCTACATATGCACATAAAAGACGGCGGTAAATTCTAAAACCAAATAGAGCATCTCCAACCAATCTCTATTTCTTATCCTATCTTTTCTTCACTTTTTGTACTTTTTGAGATAATTTGAAAGGGACTTATCATCCTTTTTAAAGATTTGATTTCCAAATTTACTTTTGCATCTCCAAATATGATGACCACACTTTCATTTTGGAAATAAATCTCTAAAAGAAATAATGGATTCCTCTCAGATTCTTTCAAAAAGTACAAAAAGTGAAGAACAACAAAAATAAGTGACAAAATCTTCTTTCAACGTGTCACATCCATTCTATAGTTTGAAGAAATAGAAATGGATTAGAGATGCTCTTACACACAGAAATGCATAAACACTGACACGAGTAAAGTTACTACTCCTAAAGAAGCAGGAGAATAGCATCAGACTCGAAATGAAAAACCAGAAAGATGTAAAAGAATTACTAATAATCTGGGCCAAACGGTGACATTGGAACAACAAAATAAAGAAAGAAAGACAATGAGCGACAACAATCACTGACCCGGAAAGTAATTTCTGATGGTTCCCAGTTCTTGTGACGTGATCCATGTTGAGGTGCTTTTACTCATTGAGGCATTTCCACAAACGCGTTGTGTGGGTCTTAGACAAGACTAAAAAGTAAGTTTTAAACCAGAATCAGCACTGCGTGGTGACTGGCGTGTCAATATATTACTGGAAAGATGGCAATGAGCTTTGATCAAGCATTGGAGAATTGCTTACGCTGTAAAGTTTAGTTCAAAAATGGGCTGGGCAATCTAGTCCAAAAACAAAAATGCAACCGAGATAGATAGTCTTCCCGACACATATGTGTTTGAAATCGTCAAGATGTACGATATAGGGCTCTGGACATATCTGTACACTTTTATCTGCGTTTATAGCATTCTTCGTCAAAATTGGGCCATCATTACTCTGCCCATAGCTGAGGGTCATCATCGGGCCGGGCCAACCCGCCAAATCACTATCCAAGCCCACCCATGAGCCAGGCCGACCGGGTTACCTACATAAATTGAAGTCCAAGCCTGGCCCACAAGCTAGCCCAATTGACGGGATAGTGGGCCAAAAATCGGGTAGGCCAATTAGCGGGACAAAAGCCGGGCAGGCTGCCAAGCTTATTGGGCAAGGGAAAAAAAAGAAGATTTTGTGGGATTTTGGGCTAATGGGTGGGCCCATGAGCAGGCACCACAGGCAAGCTATCGGGCGGGCTCACAGGACGAGCTCACGGGCCGGGCCTACGGGCGGGCTGAGTAAAAATTCATAGGCCCGAATCCGTCCATTGCAAACTCCGGGCTCGGGCCAAGCGGCCTTCGGGCGGGCCACGGGCCTTCGGGCTAAATGATGACCCTTACCCGTAGCTCGACCGGTTCCTAAATTGCTCCTACTAATCTTTTACTAGTAAATATATATTATTAGCGGTAAAAATATCAAAACAAGTATAGACCATTAAAAATGTTAACTGACAGTTGCAATCACTTATACCGATAAGCCACATCCTTTCAGTAGCTTTGATGTTATTTTGGCACCATTTTTTTATAATTTTATATTAAATTCATTTCATTTTATGGATACATAGTATTAGCATGAGTGATGTGTACCAAAAATGACTTTCCCATCTTTTCCAGTATTTTTGACTTACTATTGATGTAGTACAACTTAATCATATATTTTGTCAATTTTAAACTTTGACAGTCTAAATGGCTCATGAATGAACTTCATTAATGGTCGAAATCTAAAATGTATAGAGTCTGTTTGTTTTTCTTTTTAGAAAAAAAAAACTAATTAAAACGAAACATAAATTTGTTGCACAAAGTGTTAAGTTAACTTGTCATATGTTAAAGAAGAGAATAAATTTTTTATACCGTCGGTGTAAACATTTATTTTCTCAAAATCAATTGCATTGCAACGTGTCAAAACAATGGTCTTAATTAATAAAATATGGCGACGTGACGCAATACAATTATTTTGGAGGAAACAAATATTTACACCGGCAGTGTAAAGAATGATATACATTTTCAAAAAAAAAAATTAATTCATACGTTAAAAATACACGAAAACATCATGTCTTGCTAAAGATATTTTGTGGTTAAAGACCTTGAATTTGTGATAATTTTGGTATTCCAGTGGGATCAAACTAATATTCCATTTGTCTCATAATTTTAAGTAGTTAGAAAATCTCATACTCCTCAGTTTTATAGTCAAAATAAAAAATATAATTTCATTCATAAATTTTTGAAATTTTGTCGTACAATTCAAATGATATCATATAATACCAGTTTTATCTTTTTTGTGTGCTTGTTTTATGAACTGTGCTATTCACACAAATAAAGTGAGAACAGATCTTAAACAAATTTTTTGCAGGACTCATTTTGGGTCCCGCAAAAATGATCCAAACCGCTCAGTTTTCTTATTGTTTTAGGGATCCCTGTAAAAAAATCATCTCAATTGGAAATATCGGTAAGAGCCTTTTCAAAATTCGTAGGGTGAATTAATCAATTTTGCCCTACGAATTTTGAAAAAGTCCTTACCGATATCCAATTGAGATGATTTTTTACACGGGATCACGAAAAAATTATTTTACAAAAAAAATACGTGTGCCAATTTCCTCTGTGTCATTAGACTTTTCGTTGTTTTATTTACAGGTTTCCTTTAATGATTTTGTTGGCTTCAATGGCATGTGGGAGTCGTTCTCAACTACTGTATGAATTAGGATGGACTTATAATAAGCCCAGTAAAAATAACAAACAGACTAGAATTTTTGCGCTGTTGAGATATAATAACTAGCCTAACGGCCTGTTTGGATGGCGGAGAAGAAGGGTGATTTGTGAGCCGGCCGGATTTGGAGTCCAGGTCCCACTCAAATCCGGTGTTTGGTTCAAATTTTGGGAAGCCGGAGTAGATCACTGTAGCGGCTTCAAATCCAGCAAGAGGTGGATTTGTGAAGGACGGGTTTGACCCCGTCGTTGGCAAATCCGGGACTTTTGGGACGTTTTTACCCCTCCAAATCCCCCTTGTCGAGGGTTTTTGTTTTCTCAGATGATTTATTTTCTTTTTTGAAAACCAGAAGAACAAAGAGAAGAAAGAAGAGAGGACGTCGCCGATCTACTCTGGTGACTCCACCGCCGTACTCCGACGGTTTGAACTCTCCCTTGTCTTCCTCCTCACGGTCTGAGGTATGGTTCTGAACTCCATTTTCATGTACTGTACGTCTGTACAGTAGGGTTTGTGATCGATTTTGGGGGTTTTTTATGTTGGAAGTTGGGGTTTCCACCAACGATAAAAAACAGACTACTACATCATTTTGGGATCTGAGTTGCCTAAAGATCAAAAATTTTGTTGTTGATTTTGCCCTAATATGTTGTACAGTTGGGGTTGCGATCTGAGTTGCCGTATAATCTCGAAATTGGTTGGGTTTTGTTCTCATTCTCTTCATTTCCAACTGTGATTTGAACTGAATACTCCATGATTTTGCGATCTGAGTTGCCTTTTTAATTCTCCAATTGCCATACCAGGATTCGAACAGGCTTTTTAATGAAGAACAAGCGATCTGAGTTGCTCTATTTATCGCATTTTCTAATCGATCTGAGTTGCCCTATTTATCGCATTTTCTGATTTGAGTTGCTGTAATAGTTTTAACATGCTTGTTGGTTTACGGTGCTTATGTATGGTTCTAGGTAGTTGGGGTTTGTTGTGTACTGGTATTGAAGGGAAATTGTTAAAAATATAGTACCACTGCACCAACATTGCCAATTTTTGGCCAAAGGTCAATATTCATAGCCATATTTCTGGAATGGTTCAAAACAAAACCACTGGACTTGCCTAGATGTTTATTTTTTGGGGGTGAACTACTTGCTATTTAGATGTTTAAGTACTGTAAAAATCGAACCAAACCCAACCATATTTATAAAAAAAATGCAAGTTTCCACTGGGAAGCTCTAAAAGCTCTTGTAGATGCTATAATATAATACTAATCAAATGAGGGATAGCATTAAATTGAAGGATCTTTCCTAGACTGTTTGATGGACTGTTTTTCATGTAACATAACATTTGCATACTCAAGTTAAGTTTGACTGAAAAATTTCTCGAGCTTTTAAAATGCGTCTTTTGGTTAGATTAGTACTCATCAATATAGTCTATCTCAAGTAGTAGGTTGGTTCGTTTCAAGTACAATCTAATCTTACTTGTAAACATCTTACTAGTTGTAAACATGTTATTATGTATTAGAAAAACATAAAGTAGACCATCATGGGTCTAACACTCTTTAATTTTGTTTTCATTTCATTATCAAACAGATGGCAAGACTAACCAAACGTGAACGAAGAAATAAGGCAAATCATAAGACATTGTTAGTAGTGTTATGTATGATGAGAGTTGTGAATTCCGTTGTTCAACTTTATTTGTTAATTACGGACTTGATTGCCGAAAAACATGGACAAAGGCTTCAACAAAAGCCTCATCTTCGTGCCAATCCTAATTATTACCAACACCAAATAGACGCTCTAAATCGGTTGGTACGCCAGAGTGACACTACTTGCCACAACCAATTGAGAGTAAATAGGCATACATTCATGACGTTGTGCCATTTACTTACTCAAAATGGGCTACAGCCGTCTAGGAATGTCACCGTTGTAGAGAAGGTTGCGATATTTTTGTGGATCCTCGCGCACCATACGAAAAATAGGCGTACCATTTTACAATTTTGGAGATCGGGGGAAACAATTAGTAGGCATTTCAACTCAATTTTGATCGCGGTATTGCGCCTTCAGAATGTCTTGTGGTATCATCCTCAGTCTATTCCTGCCAATGAACCAGATGCTAGGTGGAAGTGGTTTGAGGTACATAAATGTTATATGTTAAGCTATAGTAATGCACTTATTGATTATAAATGAACTATGATAATAAAAATTCTCTTGTCTCTCGTAGAATTGTTTAGGGGCTTTAAACGGTACTTTCATACCTGTCCTCCCCCCAACCGAACACAAGGCACGCTATAGGTCAAGGAAGGGTGACTACGCGACAAATGTGTTAGGCGTTTGTAGTCGTAACCTACAATTTGTATACGCTTTGTCTGGTTGGGAAGGCTCTGCCACAGACTCAAGAGTACTCGATAACGCCTTGGTAAGGCCTCACGGGTTGAAAATTCCACACGGTATGTTACTTGAAAGCCTTTCCATTAGTGAACATCTCTCCCCATATCTGTAAACATACTCATGTAACACAACTAATATCATTTGTAGGTAATTACTACCTTGCTGATGCCGGATACACTAATGGGCCAGGAATATTAGCACCTTACAGGGGTCAACGATACCACATTAATATTTGGAGGCAAGGACACATGCCCCAGAGCCGAGAGGAGTTCTTTAACATGAAGCACTCCAAAGCACGAAATGTTGTGGAGAGATGCTTTGGGGTGCTGAAGATGAGATGGAGAATTTTGAGATCTTATTCTTTCTACCCCATTAGGACTCAATGTCGCATCGTCACTGTCTGTATTCTCCTCCACAATCTCATTAAGCGTACAATGGAGGTGGATCCCGTTGAGGCTCAGTACACAGCATGGGAGCAGGCGAACCTACATAATATACCACCTGATGAATACATTAGAACCCTCGAAACTACAAACCAATGGACCCAAATGAAGGATAACTTGGCAACCCAAATGTACAACGATTGGTTAGCTCATCCTGGGGGTGGCCACTAGGATATGTTTAACTGTGTTATTTATTTATTTAAATCATATTTGCTTGTAGACTTATTAAACCAGTGGAAGAATGGTTGTGTTTAGTTTGCCAATGTTATGTAGGCCTTTCATGACTACAATTCCTATGTCATATTGTGATTGTCATTAAAATCAGGTTACCGAACATAATGGAAAGTGAAGGAACTGCGCAATCTCAAACTAATGGCAAAGAAAAACAAGCTCGTAGGCTATGGACGCATAAAGAAGAGGAGTGCCTACTTGCTGCCATGATTGAGTGTATATGCGATAAGTATAGAGCTCATAATGGTTTTAAACCGGGCTACTTCAATGAAGTTGAGAAGGAGTTGAGAAAGAAATTGCCCGGAACCACACTTAAAGCTCAACCAAACATTGAGTCAAAGGTGAAAAATTGGAAGGATAAGTATAGTGTAATTCTCGACATCACACGTACTAGCGGGTTTGGTTGGAACTATGCTACCAATTCCATTCAAGTGGATTCCCAAGTGGTGTGGGAAGAATATGAGAAGGTAACTCCTCTTTGTCTTCGATTATCACTTGCGAAAAATGTAATTGCCTCCCACTTAATGTAGTTGTTGAATATGTGTAGAATCATCCGAAGGCGAAAGGGATGAATGGGAAGGCTTTCCCAATGTACGAGAGTTGGCAAATGTTATTTGGGAGGGATAGGGCCACCGGTGAACTAGTCGAGGATGCGGCTAAACTTGACGATATTCAGGCCGACCCCGTTGAAACTCTTAACCCCAATGACTTGTTCGATGAGTACTATACCCCGTCGTTTGCAAATGGTGACCCGGCATTTGTTGACATATCAACTTCTGCCGGGACTCCAACAACCAATGTGAACACTCCGGCAATGAATGTCGTACTGGAAAGGCCAAAGAAGAAGGCAAAGGTGGACGCAAAAGAAGCGTTGATTCATGATGCATTTGGGAATTTCATGGACCAAAGCAGTACGGCATTTCTTAAGATTGCCGATTCAGTCGGATATGAGGACCGACTCTCTGCCAAAAAAGAGAGGGTGTTTGCCGAGCTTGAGAAGCTTGACCTTCAATTGATTGATATGTTTTCTGCACATGCCATTATCGTGTCGGCAGAAGAAAACGTTGACACGTTTTATGGCATACCACAAAACTATAGACAAGCTTGGGAGGAAGCCGTATTAGCGGGGCAAATCAAATTGAAGACCACATAAGGAAGTTTTCAAACTTATGCATACAACGTTGAATATGGAGGAGGATGTGATTCCTCATTTTTGTAATTAACTACATAGTACTTATGACCCGTTTTGTGGAGTATCGAGCTCCTCTTTTTGTAATGATTCACCGTACAACTTTAAACTTCTCATCATGTATATTTCGTAGTTGTTAGGGCAACGATGATGATCGTAGTACTTTGAACTTTTTTTGGGCAACAATGATGATCTTAGTACTTTTAACTTTTTTTGGGCAACGATGATGATCAAAGGGGATTAGGCCCTCTTTATGACTTTGTAATGATGAACTTGACAACCTTAAATATGTTTGGGCAACTATGATGATCCAATTTAAGTTGGGCAATGATGCACTTTACTACTTTAAACTTGTTTGGGCAACTATGATGATCCAATTTGAGTTGGGCAATGATGATGCATTTTATTGATTGATCGAAATGCATTAGTTGGTGCAGCTATGAGGGTCTTAATAGCAACTTAGTTGTATGCTAGTGCTTGTTTGATTTCATTGATTACATCTGAGCCAAATGTTAGTTCGTATGTTGGGCAAAATGAAGGTAGAAATAAGGGCAAAATCTGACCACAAAGTGTACTCAAGTGGCTGTGTGTGTGTGTGTGTGTGTGAATTACTGTTGGGCAAAATGTAGTGAGTTTTGTTGGTTTATTGTTGGCTGAGTGTAGTTGCTGTATTGTGGGAAGTTTTATTGATACTTTCTGCCTGTTATTGGTCTGGTTTCTGCAAGGAGTTGATTGTGGTTTCTGACTGTTTTGTTGGCTGAGTTTAGTTGCTGTATTCTTTGGGCAGTTTTATTGATAGTTTCTGCCTGTTATTGGTCTGATTTCTGACTATTAGTAGTGTTTCTGGTGTCGGCTTATTGTTATGCCTACGTTTGGCAAGGTTTGCATCCCTTATTTGGGCTGTTTTCTAGCAGGTTTTTGGATTGATTTTTAGCTGTCATTTGGCCAGTTTCTTTGCTCTTTGTTGGGTTATTTTATTGGGCAATGATGCAATATTAATTGCAATGTATTAGTTGGTATTGCTTTTGCAAATTATGACGGCCTAAATAGCAACTTATTTACAAATGGTAGTGCTACTTTGATTATACTAGAATTGTCTGAGCCCAAGTGTTCATATGCTACATGGCAACGTAGTGGCTGTTTTGTGGGTGTATTTTTCACAGTTTTGGTTGTTCATTGTGGGCAGTTTGGTGGCTGGTTTTTGGACAGTTTTGATGCAGCATTCTGTGCAAATTTGTGGCTGTTTTTTGACTGTTTTGGTTCAGCATTCTGAGCAGTTTTGTGGGTCTTTTTTTTTACAGTTTTGGTGCTGCATTCTGTGCAGTATTTGTGGCTGTTTTTTGACTGTTTTTTAGACAGTTTTGGTTCAGCATTGTGGGCAGTTTTGTGGCTATTTTTTTGGACAGTTTTGGTGCTGCATTCTGTGCAGTATTTGTGGCTGTTTTTTTACTGTTCTATGGCTGTTTTTTAGACAGTTTTGGTTCAGCATTGTGGGCAGTTTTGTGGCTATTTTTTTGGACAGTTTTGGTGTAGCATTCTGTGCAAATTTGTGGCTATTTTTTGACTGTTTTGTGGCTGTTTTTTAGACAGTTTTGGTTCAGCATTGTGGGCAGTTTTGTGGCTATTTTTTTGGATAGTTTTGGTGCTGCATTCTGTGCAGTTATTGACTGTTTTTTTGGACAGTTTTGTAATGTCATTCTGGGCAGTTTTTTGGCTCCTTTTTGTGGCAGTTTTGGTGCTATATTAGTGGTGTAATGTAGACAGAAATGGTGGTATTTTATGGATTTGCTAGTGGCATTATTTTCTTGGCACACATTCTTGGCATTTTCATTGGTGGTTGCTGGGCAGTTTTGCAGCTTCTAGCTGGGCAAGTTTTTGGTGTTTTATAGGCTGTTCTCCTAGGCTATGAGGATATGACAGACAAATTTAAAGGCGAGGCAATTGTCTTGGCGGGACAACTTATGAGGGTCAATGGTTTAATCACCCTTCGGCAACATAAATTGTAGCCAAGTAGTGCACTATGCGCCGGTTAATAAGAATATCTGAGCCAAGTACGTATAAACATAATATTAGTATTCTTATAAATGTGATAATCGATATTTTCTCGTAGATATTTCAATGAAAAGTGAAGATAAAGAATCCTATTGGGTGGTTTTCGTCGGCCGTAATCCGGGAATCTATACAAGTTGGGAGACCGCGGGATTGCAAGTTAATGGATACTCGGGGAACTTGTTCAAAAGATACAAGACGTTTGACGAAGCGGAAGGAGCATTGTTACAGTTCCATGAGGAAAGATACCGACTCCTTCAAATGCAGTCGGTCCAAACCAAACATCAATCAAGTCACAGTGGTTCCTCATCCGCAAGTGGTTTGAAAGTTCAACATCGAACTAGTCTAACCATGTACTTCGTTGTATTTTTTTTCTTAGGTTTCTTATGTTGTATAATCTTGGCACATCTATTTTGATTCTAATTGAACTTGTATGTATTTTCCAAACATTATGGAAATTAAGACTGTAATATGAACACAAAGTAATCATCTCAATTAAATTTAAATATTTAGTTGAGGTACATTACGTAGGTACAAATTTATTGTCCAACATCTGTTTTAAGCTTCCGACTTCTCCACATCAGTATTGATGTCCAAAGCAATGGCACCATCGATTATAATTCGGAAATTGCATTTCCCTCATACGCCTATCTCGTCGATTGACCTACACAAATAATAGCAAAATTATTTAAAAATTAAGTTAGGACATGAGTTTATATAAATTGCAAAAATATTGATTACTTACTTGGACATACTGATTCCAAATTGCATCTTCTACCAACAGTCTATTTTCAGTTGCATTCCAACCAAACCCGGGTATTTGAAGCATGTAATTTAATTGGAAACAAGTTTGTTTCCAATTCTTAATCTTTGCTTCAATATGATTTTTGGCAATACCTCCTTCGGGGAAAGAAGATCTCATTTGATTTTCCAAGACTTCCAAGTACCCGGGATGAAACCCGTGCTCAGCTTGCCAAACACCTTGATTTACAAGAGTCGTAAGTTTTTCTAATAACGACTCCTCCTCCTCATCGCTCCAAGCTCGGCGTGCGGCGCGTGCCATTTTGAGGCAAAATACAAAAATAGTTGGAAATTACTTGTAATGGACAAGAGATATGAAATGGGATGAAGAAAATGGTACAAATGTGTGCCTTTTATAGAAAAAATTACCAAAAAAATTTGGTGAACATGTGTTTTCAATTACCACACACCCAACAAATTTGTTGACCATGTGCTTTCAACTACCCAACTAATTTTAACAATCAAACAATTTTTTGGGATATTTTGATTTTTACAATTTTTCCAAAAAATCATTATTCTATTACAAAAACGTTTTAAACATTTAACATATTTATATTTTTCATTATTTTATACAAAAAGGGAAATCTGTTTTTCTATATAATGTCATAATAATTGAAATATTTTACAAATATTACATCATTTAATCCATTTTTCTTTAGCAAAAAAAAAATTACGTGGTTTAAACATTTTCAAGATAACTTACTTTAATTTTATCCAGTTTTTAAAAAAAAATTATTTATTTATTTAAATTAACCTATATTACCCATTAAATAAAAATATGGGGGCAATAAAGTCATTTCACATCTTATCCCATCATATCCACCTTTCAAATTCCCCTTCTAAAAAAACCATCCAAACACCTCATTATAAATCCACCCTTCTTAAGAGGTGGGCCCACCATTCTTAACATATCACCACTCATTACATATCCATCTTCAAATCCCCCCTCATTACAAATCCACCCAAAACAAATCCTCCATCCAAACGGGCCGTAAAGGCCCTTACGTATACACAATTCTCAGACTCAGATATGATTAGCTTCTCTCAGGTCCCTACGCACCGGATCCGGGGACACTACCGAGCGTCCCCTGCCATGCAAGAAAAACGGCATCGTTTCATGACAAAGCAAAGGGATGCTGGCTGCTGGTTTTAATATTGGTTGTTTGGTTTGCCTACACGTTACTTACTTTTTTATTTTTTCGGACCTATTATGGGTCGTATATAGGTGACTCAAATGGCAAGTTATGATTAAAATATTTTTTTAGTGGTTCGTAAAAAAAATTAGCTCAATCTGATATCGGTAAGAGCTGTTTTAATATTCGTAGGGGATTTCAAAATTCATAGGGCGCCCTTGAAAGCCTTAGAGTAAAAAATTAATTATAATTCTTTAGGATAAAATGATCAGAAAAATAAGATCATCGCACTAGTTCAAACTGATTGAAAATTGGATCACTTTACTTTTTAATCTGTAATGGGCCTAGCAAAAATAAAAAATATGATTAGAAAATTAAGTGCTTCAATTTTCAATCCGTTTGAACCAGTGCGAAGATCTTATTATCTGGTTCATTTTTTTCTAAAGAATCATAATTAATTTTTGATTGTAGGACTTTCATAGGGTGCCCTACGAATTTTGAAACGCCCTACGAATACTGAAACAACACTGACCGATATCAGATTGAGCTAACTTTTTTTAGAAACATATAAAAAAATAATTTAAGCTAACTTACATTTAAATCATCTTTGTAAAACCCATAATGAACTCTACAAAATCAACAATAAGTAACATGTGTTACGGCAAATCAAACAACCAAACGATTATCAACACAGCAGCCAACATCCCTTTTGTTTTGTCATTAAACGGTGCCATTTTTTGGCTTGGCAGGGAATGCTCAGTAGCCTCCCCGTATCCCTAGGCACGACGTGCTCCGACCCCTCCACCATCACACAGAAGTGTAGTACTGAGTAACCGAGGGGGGCCTGAGACACCACGTCTCTCTCCTTCTGGAAGGTGTGGAATTGGTGTCTTTTGTTTTAGTATTAGTATTTTCTAAAAGAAAACTTAACGGACTTTGCAAGTCCATTCCATTGCTATTAGGGCCCGTTTGGACGCGGGGAAAAAATTGGGGGTATTAGTTAATAAGGGATGGCCTACATTGATATGATGTTTATAGAGGAATGATTAAATAGTAGGTTGTTTGGATGCGGTATTAGAGAATAGGGATTAAATAATATTTCGTTTGGATGGAGGATTAATAGGGGGTATAAGGAGGGTGGATCATATAAAAAGCTATCAAATGACCCTTTTGCCCTTGTGCAGTCCCTAAATTATTATGTATTACATTTTTATATGTAATTGCAAATTTAATTATTCTTTCATGATTTAAGCCGTAATATTTATTTCTACTAACAAATTAACTAATTTACTATTATTATTAAACAATTTTTTTTATAAAATTCGATTTTTGTAAAAAAAAATTAAGTGTTCCAAATTTCAATCCATTTGAACCGGTGGAAAGATTTTAGTTTTCTGATCAATTTATCCTAAATGGTTATGATTAAATTTTGACTCTAGGGCTCTCGTTGATTAGCCCTAAGAAAGTCGTAGAATCAAATATCTCTTAGGGCTAATCAACGAGAGCCATAGAGTCAAAAAATTTAATTATGACCATTTAAGATAAAATGATCAGAAAATTAAAATCTTTCCACCGATTCAAACGGATTGCAATTTGGAACACTTAATTTTTTACACCGTTTATATATTATAAAAAATATTAAGTGCTCCAATTTTCAATATGTTTGAACCAGTGCGAAGATCTTATTTTTTTGATCATTTTATCTTAAATGGTCATAATGGATTTTTAGCTCTAAGGCTTTTCAATAAGCATCCGAAGAGAGTCCTGAAACTAAATAAGAAGTCTTCGGATAAATTTGAATGAAAAATATGATTTTGGGTAGAATGGAGAGTAGAAGTTGGTTGAATGGTGGATGGAGAAAGGGGATAACGAGGGGTATTTTTGTCCACAAAATACCCCTCCAAACCCGGATTATTTTTGGGGAGGTCAAGGGGAGCCCAAAAATTATACTTGGGAATTCCTAAAACTAGGTAAAACTAAAAGGGGGTAAAAAATAATGGGGGGAAAATTGGATTGTCAAACCGGGGGGAAAATGGTGGACCCCTCTCTTATACCCCCTCTTATTTTTCCCCTCCCTTTTTTACTTCATCCAAACAGGCCCTTAAAGTACCAACACTATGGTTTGGTAATACAAATTTAAAGCACACCCATTGTCATTTCTTGACATCAAAATATATCCACGACATCTTTGGTGCCCCATACATATTTTCTACGTGGGATCCATGTATTTTGAACGATTTTGAATCTGTGCATATATGCACGTATCTAGTGTGTTTCTCTTTGAGTGCATCCAAAGCCTTTCACTTGGATGAGTTTATCTTTTTACCGATGTAGGTTATAATAAGTTTTTAAAAAAAAAAAATTTTGGTTTCTTTAAATCTTCTTATTTTGTTTTCATGAATTAATTTTTTTTACCCTTCGCTCAAAATCGTTTGTAGTTCCATTCATTCTAAGATAGAAAAGTCATGAAAGTACAAATTAAAAAAATACGTAGGAATAATAAATTTGAATTCAGTAGGCTTTTCAACACGTACGACATATTTTCTTTTACTTTTTCAACTCCTCCATTATTTAATATTGTTAATCCACCAAATTATAAAGAATTTACAAATACTGTGATTAACCATGTTAACGTTTTACATGTAACTCAAAGAGGTGCGTTTACCATATACGGAGTATTTAGGTTCAACGATTCTATAGAAACAAGGTACATTTTTCCGTAATGAATCAAATAGTAATATTATTCTACGGGGATTACTAATTTTATCATCATAAGTTTTTCTTATTTGATGAGCTCGCTTTTAGCCCCGGAAAACTTAGGACAATTCTCTCCATCAGAGCATCCACAGTGGAATAGCAAAAGTGAATAATCAAAATATGTCACATTATATTTTGATTATTCATTATAAAGGTTGCTGAAGTTAACAATACCAAGTCTCACATTGATTATTTTTTGTTCATAATCTAAACTAAGCCAACTATCCTTCCCTTCAAATTATTCACGCCTATTTCATCCCAAAAAAATTTTCCGTTGTTCCCTTACATCCAATTCTTTCTAGCTGTTTCATCCCCTTGTTTTCCCTCCATTCACACCTACTACCATTGTTAGCTATTTTGTCTTTTTTCATCCTTCAATGGAAACAGAGAATCAAATATAGAAAAGGAAACTATAATTTGTCGTGCACTTTACTGAAAATATAGAAAAGAAAAAGAAGAGAGAAGATGGGTACTTTAATCTGGCGATTGTGAGTTGGATTCCCGTCGATCGAGAGGGATGACCTTCAATTTGTGGTAGAAAGAGAAAGCAACGGTGAGAATATTGAAGAGGAAAGCAGAGAACCCAAAGGAAAGAGGAGAGACAAGGCACGTTGGACGTGCACCCAGTTTTTTTAGCTGACCAATTAAGACACATATGTTGCCCAAGTAGGAGGCCTCTAGGTTGTAGTTGTAACTTGTGTAAGGTGGGGTCCACTTAATTTGATTATTGACAAAATATTGTTAGTTTTGATTATTTAAAGGCCAAAATTTGATGAGTTATTAAGATGTTGCTAGGTTTAGTTATTTCAATATGAGCATCTTTTTAATCAACAATTGCTAATTTTAACAATTTTTGTTTTGCTTATTCCACTGTAATGCTCTCATGACTCTCAAAATATATTACTCCTACAATTCAAGATCTAAAAGGTAAAGAAAACAATTTTAGCACTTTTACCTAATCATTTTGCAATTTTTTTAGAAAAGTGATAATGCCAAAACTCTATTTGTTGCTGCCAAAACTCACAATTAAATTTTCCATTAAATGACTTATTTGTCCTCTTAAGTCTTGACCCCTGTTTTCTACTGTTTCTTCTTCCTCTGTAGCAGCTATCACGCGATTCCAAACCCGTCCTCCTCCATTGAAGTTCTCTCAAGCTCTAGACCGAGAAATCCCAAGTGAGTTGTCACACGGGCTAGGATCATCGTTGACTCCTCAAGTCATAACTCATGAAATCTCCCGAGTCGCAGTTCGATCGAGTTCGAAATTTAAAAATAACCTTCGTCGAGATGTTTCACTTCCAAAACACCATCAGCCTCCGCCATTAAAGCCCTTCTCAAGCTTGAGCGCTGAATAATACTAATTCGACGTTTAGGAGCAAATCCTAATTCCAATCTTGGTCCAGTTCGAGTAATGGCGATTTCAAGGTTCAATCGCAAATTGTAGGACTAAATTATCATATTGAAGCTGTCTTTTGCAGCTCGAATCGGTTTTATGTAAATCGCAGAACTCGAAATCCGTGAAAGAACAAATTGCTTTCTTTTCTCCATTGCTAAATTTGTTTAGCTTTAACAAAGACTTGAATTTTGTCCAGAATCAAGAGCTCAACTACAAGTATGAAGGTCATAATTAACTGGGTTTTGCGAAAAATAAATGAGGTGCCAATTCGAGTTTTGCAGGAAGAGAAATGAGAAGTGAAGAATTTGAGATGTTTGGACTTTGGAGTAGAATTGCAGGTAGGCGATAAGAGAAATTCTTTACACTGTCGGTGTAAACATTTGTTTCTTCTAAATCAATTGCATTGTGCCACATCGCTATATTTTATTGATTGAGACTACTATTTTGACGCGTGTCGCGATATAATTGATTTGGAGTAAACAAATGTTTATATCGGCGGTGCAAAGAATTTATTCTCAGACGATAAATGACGAGATAAGAGAATCGAAAAGTCTAAACACACATATAAATAGTAGGATACATATTCTACATAGATTTTTTGTGGGGCCTGTCTCGAGTTCTACACAAACAATCCAAGGCGTTCATTAATGGCAAATTCAATTGTGAGTTTTGGCACCAAAAAATTTGGTTTTGGGCATTATCACTATCTTTTTTTATTGTCCATATTCATGAGAAAATTTTGAATTATTATACTTTGTATACAATTCATTATATTTATAAAAATAAAAATAAAAGATAATTTTGCATAAATAATGACATGCAAAAGTACAGTGGAAGAATAGGAGCGAAGTGTGGTGTGGATGAAATCAATCAAATCGGAATCTATTACAGGTCCACAAACCCGGGGGTGGAGGCCACGGCCGACCATCTATGTCTACCATAAATTTCATTCAACACATGCCACCGTCACCTGCATCACATAATGTTGAGTTTAAAATGTGTGCGGGAGCGTGAGCGAAATTGAAAATCGAGATTACAAACGTGAAAAATGTTTTTTACAAATATCGTAAGTTACTTAGTGAATGTAAAAAGTAGGAGTGAGAACACAGGACAAAAATAGAGAATAGAAAACTGGCTTGGTGACATTTGGGACTGCAACAAAAATCCATTGAATCACTAAATTGATCCAAACCGTACATTTTAGTCAAGAACCATTGATTAATAGTCCAGACATATAGTCAAAAATTGAAAAACTGTGAGATATGATTTGATCCACGAATTTTTGCCATAGAACCATGGATTAGCCAAGCCGTTCACGCGCGCAGTGTATTCCATTTTGCTTCCGTCTTATCTTATTGTAGTGCGGCCTACATTGAAAATTTGAAACCGTGGAGTAACTATGAACGGAACCATAAATTTGTGAATTGGTTCGTTTTTCCTCAGTTTGGTCCAAGATTTTAATTTCTTGAAACGGCGAGCAATGGTTAACTTCTTGAATCGTCAAAATCGAACCAAATCGGATCGTGTGCATCAAAAGATCAGAATTCTTTTCCAACTTTGGCATTTGGGTAGAGGTACAAAATTTGCGTGCTCCTAGAAAAAGGAAGCGGCCGACACAAAACAAGAATGTTATTCACGTAATAATTCAAATATAATTTTTTACGTACACATCGACTCCCCACACTTTTCTGTTTCTGAAAGGCCTACACGCTATATGTCAGTAGACCCACAACCGATCAAGTCCCCACAGCACCCTCTCTCTCACTTATAACTCCCGATTTCACCCCCACACCTTCCCTCTCTCTCTCTCTGTCTAAAGAATCCGTCTGCAATGGCCTTTGGTGAGAGAATGTTGCTGTTGCTGTCTTCTACGGCTGCCTCCGACAGTAATGTTGGCATGTGCAATGACCAAGCTACCTTTGTCCCCAAAGAGGTACTATCTGACCATTCCTCTGTGAATCGAACGTCGTTTTCGCCCATTTGCAGATGAAGGCGACAATGTAGGTCTCTATCTCTCTCTCTCTCTCACTCATGGGGGGGGGAAAAAGGCAGACAGGATGAAGCCAGGCATTTAACGTTTTGATTTTTTTTTTGAAGTTTTCATAGTTTCACTCGCAAAAATTCCCACACCCCTTGAAGTTACCTTTAATGGGTTTTTTCAGGAACGATTTTATAGTATAGATTTTCGATAGTTTAGGGGGAGGTGAAAAGGCGAAAGATTCAAAGGATTTGTCTCCGGTCTTGGTAATGCAGAGTGATTTGAATCATTTTGATGGCCTATTTGTTTGTTTGCATTTTTTACCCCAAATTTGCTATTGGTATTTGGTATACATGAAGAAGACATTAGTTGTTCATACCTGGTTTTCATGTCTTGCTGTTCCAGATTTGTTCGTGCCGTTCTGCTAAGGTTCTTCTTTTTTAAGTATTTATTTTCCGTTTTACGAAACAATTTATTCTCTCACAGTGCATCACATTTGATTCAAAAAATAAGTACTTATTTTAGCCGGTGGAACACACCGTGATTCTGTTTATTGTACTAATAAAAATCGTCAGACTATTTGGTGGTGACGGGGGAGAATCAAGAACCCTTCACTTATTATTGTCATGGGTTTGTTTAGAGGTAGTTGATGTTGTATATGTAGATGTTTCCATTTGAGGTTGGGGATTTGGGGGTTCAAGTAAATTGTGCAGATTGCATATCAAAGAGAGAGAGAGAAGTAAATTGTACAGATTTGAGTGGGAATTTAAAGAAAATGTTTTTCATATTGTTCTGCTACTTGAATGGAGGCTTGATATCTTATCTCAGGTAACTTCGCTAAATGTTTAGGAGTTCAGTCCACATCATTTGCCCTTGTTGTATGCATGCCTATTCGGAGGCAATCTGTAGTGTAGACTGCACTGTTTCCTTGCTTCAGTTTTTCATATTCCTTGCTATTTTCAGAGTTACTTTGTCTGCAGCTATCTACTACACATGGGTCGAATGAAATCTCCATCATCTTCCAAAACTAAAGTAGCGATTGCCTTGTTCTTGCCCAGAATGTAATTAGAGATTAGAGCTTGTCTTTGTTCTTAGAAAAAACTGGTATTTCCCCTGCTATGAAGGATGCTTGGGGTGTTCCAATCAGATGATGTGTATGTGCTAGAATCCTCTATCCTTCTGTGGTAGGCTTGTGTGAAGATCAGCTGTGTATTTTGGTTTGGGGTCTCCCCATTTTGTTTGGTTTGTTGGATTCTCAAGGCTATCCCTGCGGTCCGTGTTCTTGGTTTGCTTGTTCTAAGTTGAGGGCGTGATATCGACAAAGGTTAGCTAGAAACGATATGCACATCTATGGTAATCGAGTAAAAAGAACCAGGCATCCTAATCCTTCTGGGGTACAGTACTTGAAAGTTGAATAAAATCCGTGTCTGTTTCTTTTAGTTTCCCTACGTTTTTTGTCCGAGGAGATAAAATGATCTCATGCACCATTCCATCTTGTAATATCTCATTATCTCCTCCGCTTGGTGAGTCTGATTGATCACTAAGAGGTAAGTTTGATTCTCTAAACTATAGTCTCTGTTTCTCCTACAAGATGTGTCCTCCTACCGTCTTGCTTGTGCTGTTTTTAGCTGATTTTATGGTTTCATTCTTTTTGGAACATCAGCTGACTTCCTTGGATGATGATAACTTCAGAGTGATCAAATAGTTACCTTGAACTTGTAACCAGAACTTGAAGGAAACAGAGGCTTTGAGTTCAAATCACTTGTTTCCTTTAGCACGAAGATGTTAAAGGAATGTGTGATTACTTAATAACATTTGGGACCTCTTTACTCATTGTCAATTGGTTTTGAGATGGACATAAAGTTTCTACATAGTATCAGAGCGGGGCCTGTTCCACCCCACATTCACAATTCACACCCCACGATGACAAACCAGCAAAAAGGCTGTACGATGATAGGACCCAAAAGTGGCCACACGTGACAGACTTCAAACGCTGTTGGATGTGACGGGAGATGTTAAG
Source organism: Rhododendron kiyosumense (assembly GCA_019656275.1). NCBI lineage: Eukaryota > Viridiplantae > Streptophyta > Magnoliopsida > Ericales > Ericaceae > Rhododendron > Rhododendron kiyosumense. The sequence goes on along the minus strand of BPLS01000197.1, from coordinate 1,157,471 downwards.
AAAATAGAGTCTCACATTGCTTGGGTGTGGAATGGGTGATCACTTAATAATATTTGAGACATCTCCACTCATTGCCAATTGGTTTTGAAATGGACATAAAGTTTCTACAAAACCTCTTGTCTTCGGGGGTTCAGATTTGAATTTCTAGTTGCGAGGCGATAGAATAATTCATACGACTGTTTCGATTATGTTGATATCTCTCAGTAACTTGGAAGAAATGTAAAACATATAAGCATGTCTTTTCCTTTTTCCTTTTTCCTTTTTTTTTGAACATTATGGTGCAAAGATTTTTGTGGTAATGGTTCAGAAGAGATCATGGCTGGGGCAGAATGCTTTCGATAGACATGCTCGTGCGAGGCGAAATATTGTGAATTACAGTAGTAGTGCTTGTGTTGTGTGTAATGTCTGCTTTAGAGTGTTCTCTAGAGATCTTTTGGAACGATGCATTATCAGGTAGTAAAGCAACATCTGGCAGGAAAATATTTTCGGGCGTGTACGTATGTTTAAAAAATATGTTCCGATTCAATGTACCTATGCTTATTTTCTAAACAAGATTGTATTCCGAAAACATTGTTATCCGATAAATATGATTTTTGAAGTGGATGATATTCTTGACAAGTTCTAAAAATAATTCCGATTATTAAAGCGATCAAGGACCCATACTTAGCGTCCATCCCTTTTTACTAGTAACTAGCTAGGGAGGAGCTAAAAGAGCCCTTAAGTCCTTGGGTGTACCAGAATGTTGGTTGAGAAAACGTAGTTCAGAATGTTCATCCATTCCACTGAACCTGATCATGACCTATGTTCTCATGTAATTAATCCATGCCTCTGGGGCACCGTCACTTAGTGTCCCAAACACTTCTATACCACGCATTTGTCTTGGTTTCATTCAATTTATTGCGAGGATCACACAAATGTGTGACGGAGAAAGAGTTTGGGGCACCACGTGGCAGCGCTAATTTTTCCTCTCATTGACTTTCAACCTTTAAGTTGTACTTGGTGGGTCACTCTCTTTTTGCCTCTTCATTATAGTAGGTTTTAGGTCGCAAAGTGAAGGTTTAAAAACTTCTGTAAAAATGCAGGGAGGCATTTAACCTATTTGACCCAACGGAACAGCTCACTCTGTCCCTCCTGGATTGCATTTAAGAAGTGTCGCTGTGCGTTAAATGTCCCCTGCTGTGCTTTGAATAAAATCTGTCCCTATTTTGTCAAACATCTTTATATAACTGAGGTGTTCGGACCAGTTAACGCGCTCCGACTAATCCTGGGGGCCGTCCACTAGTCTGATATTTGCCGAACATTGTTCCCTATTTTGCCGAACATTGTTCGAAATTCCCACAATATTACATTCGTATGTGCATGTGGTCCTGAGGCGCCAAATCAACAGTCCTTGTTCGAAATATAGTGATCCGAGTGCAGGGAATCATGACTCCCATTTTTGCAAACAAGAAGCGTTGAAGCTACACACAAGTGGAAAAAGAAGCTAGTCTTTGATCCATGGATGTTCTCCAAGAAAATAAAATCTAGAAGTTGAAATTAAAGATTAAGATTAAGATTACTTCGGCATGTTAAGTTCTGCACACCCAAGGGTCCTACTGTGAAGTGATTCTCAATTTTGAAATGTTTCGAAAAGTTCTCTATGTTTTCGAAAGGAATTCGATAACATAGAAAAGAAAATAATTCTAAAGAAACAGAATTTATCTTTAATCAAGGAATTCAATAACACAGAATGTATCTTTAGGCGAACGGAAATAATATAATTAGGTTAATGTCAAGGGAAAAAAATCAGTTCTTTCGTTAGTAGTTACACACGTACAGTAGAAATGATCAACAAATTGTATGTACAGGTACTTGTGGAATTCCAACATGTTTTTTTTTTAATCAGAATTCCAACATGTTGAATTGATCCAAAATGCGACTCCAATTGCATGTCATATATATCATTTCTCCTGAAAGATAAAAGAAGCCTACAAATTAAATGCTATAAATTCTCAAAATATTACTAGTACCCAAATCATCAGGAAGTATATGGAACATTTTCCCTCCTCAACAATTATTCACAATTTATTCTGTCTAGGACAATGTCTATGCACAAGTTTATTAGTTAAAAAAAACCACAAAAATGTAGATGATGCTTTTATAGCTTAATCGCATACCAAAATCACAGGTTAGATAACACTGGATGCCAGCCACTCACATAACCCTTTCAAGCTAGTGCCTTATACAGCAACCTCACAGGCGCCCTAGCTTTTGAACAAGGCGATTCTCGATTTCCAGTCTCTTGTTCATGAATAAACTGTACTTGGCAACGAGTTCTTTGTCTCCAGCAGCTGCAGAAAGCTTGCAGCCAAGAGATGTCCTGTCCAACTTGTCAGCGTACATGAGTGAGATGGGCACAAAACTGCCCTTCTTGTTGCACAACCAACCATGAGCAGCCCTCAGTGCAGCTCCTAGGGATGCAGAATCTGTTGAGCAAAGTTTAGAGATTTTTCTATCAGAAGCAAAAACATGTTTGAAATAGGGTTTTAAGCCAATTTTGGGGCTTAAGATGACCACTAGCTTTCTGGGTTTAAAACTTAACCTACCAAAAAGCCAAACAGAATAAACCCATGTGTTTGGAAATCCAATGTCAAGCCTGCCTTTTTTACGGGTTTCTGAAACATGTCTTCCAACCTAACCACTTCCGCATTTTGTAATCCCATATAACTAAGAGTAAATTACAGTAAACCCCCGTCAACTAACCCGAATTTTCACTTAACCCCCTCCGACTACATAACCCAACAGTGTGCACCCTCTAACTAATCCAGAATTGACACTTAACACCCTTTTGTTAGGTCTCCGTAGGAAAAATGCACCGACGGCCGTCTCCGGCCATCAGACGGCCGATCCGAGCCGTCCAAAAATTTTAAAAAAAAAAACCGAGTGGGCTCAGGCGGGAATCAACGGTATCCGACTTGCGTAGGTGCTCGATCCAAACACCTCAAGAATTTAAATGGGGTGTTTAGATCGAGCACCTACGCACGTCGGATGCCGATGATTCCCGCTCAAGCCCACTCGGTTTTTTTTTAAAATTTTTTTGGACGGCTCGGATCGGCCGCCCGGTGGCCGGAGACGGCCGTCGGTGCATTTTTCCTACGGAGACCTAACAAAAGGGTGTTAAGTGTCAATTCTGGATAGTTAGAGGGTGCACACTGTTGGGTTTTGTAGTCAAATGGTGTTAAGTGTCAATTCTGGATAGTTAGAGGGTGCACACTGTTGGGTTTTGTAGTCAAAGGGTGTTAAGTGAAAATTTGGGTTAGTTGAGGGGGGTTTACTGTAATTTACTCTATAACTAAAAGTGCTAGGTTACTCACATATCCTTTGTTGTCTTTATTTTTAGTTTTTTACTAAGTTGGCCGAAACAACTTCCCTTCAAACCCCTTTGTGTCTGTATTAATTTATGACCGGGTGGAATCTCCCTGAGCCAATTTTCCGTATTGATCAGTGAATTAGCCGTCCTCAAGCATTGTGAAATGCCTTCCTTTAGAACTTAGATTTTTGCTTTTGCAAGTCGATGAAGACAAATCCGTGCAGGGGCAGATCCATGAGGTACAAGTAACCCCACTCACTTTGATTTCCTACCGAGACAAGTTATACTTTGGAACCAAATTTTACAATTTTGATGAAACAAAAAACCCCTAAATTGCCCCAACTTGCTTCAAACATCAAACACGGTATAAATTCTCAAGCATTCTCTCCTCCTCATGAGTTGATATCATTACAAATGATACTATGATGCATCGTTTTCAATGTTGTGAAATGTCCTCCTGGTTAATTATAAAGCAAAATCACATAAATTGTTACACATCAACTCTTTGATTAACCTCTTAATTAAATCATTTTTTGATTAGTACATAAGAAAAATAAGTCGATATAATTGTTGCTGTATTTGACCCCACTAACTGAAAATCTTGGCTCCACCCCTGAATAGGTGAAGGCATTTTGTTTGTCGGCCTGCTCAGTTTAAACACTAAATGAGAAAGGCCAACCAGAAAAGCTAAAAGGCCTATTGACCCACTGCAAAACCCACCCCAAATTAAGCCTCTTTAGGAGCCAAGAAGCCTGATTTTAAGCCCATACCAAAAGCACGAGGACATCCAAAGAAGCCTATGTTGAGTACTCGAGTTGAGTAACTCAGTAACCACATAATTTTGTAGAACAAGAAGGGAATGTACATGTACCTGTTCTTTGTACTGTATAAACATCACAGCCAAATATGGCAGCTATTGTTTTGAGAATGTTCTGATTTGCTGATGCTCCTCCAGTAGCTATTATACGTTTAGGAGGCGAAGGCATTCCAAATCTTTCAGCATGGCCTCGCATAGAGAGCAACTGGCCCTCAACCAATGCACGAACCTGCACTTTGAATTTACTTAGCCATAAGAATAATGTTTTCGTCCCCGGACCTCATGAGATCTCATGCGGAACTACTACTAACCTCAGACTGAGAATCAAATTCCTTCACTTCATGTTCACTTGTGCCATCTAAGGTGTCACCAGTGAAGTTCTCAAGAATGTAGCGGTGGAAACCAACTGGATACATCAGCAACTTTTGAGTTTATAGATAATGAAAACCAGGAAAAAAATTCATGGTCCAGAGCATCTCAAAAGCCTTAATCAGAATTCCATTTTGCTAGGCAAATTGAGCGACCAATTGATGCCCAAGATTTCCAGTGTACTGAGTAGGACATAATAATCTTACAAGAGAACAGTGGGACGATAGTGTATGTATAACTTCCTAGACTTCTATATCCTATTTGGCAATGAAAAATTAAACTAGGGAAAATACTTGAATGGGGTAAAAATTACTCCGAGAACAGTCTCGTTCAATTTAAATTCTGTCTGTTTGTAGAAAACTGAAGATGTACAATGACACCCCAGGTATTGGCTTTGGGATTACAATTATCTTCAAGGTTGAAATGTAGGCAATGAACCAAACTCGGTATTCTTTAGAAATTACTGTTTTCTGGAAGACTACTGCCGAAACATTTGGAAATCAAAACCCAATGACTCACCCGGGAGGGGAGGAAGTATTTCATACTCCTTGTAGTAGAAACCAATCTTTCCACCTATAGCGGAGAAAAATGTGAGAAAATACAGTAAAGAAAACACTCCTATGAACTCCTTCAAAAATGTATTTACTTACCATTCAGAGGTGGTGTTTGTTGTAGAAATCTGCCAAAAACTTCCCAAGATTTATCCGCACATTGATTACGCACATCTGTGGCAATATTGACCATCAGCAGTAGGAATCTTCAGAAATTTAGTTGTTTCAACCAATGTTTAAAAAGCAGGACCAGACCTGGTGGTCAAACAGCAATGATACTGGTCTGGCAGTCAAACAGCAATGATACTGAATCAATATCCACCAGATTGGTCTATCCCCTCATTAGTAGTTATTTATATTCCTAGGTCATGTAATCTCCTTTTGCTGATTTTTTTGTCAAAATCATTACGTGACTTGCAACGATCCCCCTTTTTTTTTGAATCTTAATTTACCAATAATCAACACATCTGCTAACCCACCTCTTTACAATTTCAAGGAATGATCCAATTTTGAAAACATTGGTTGAAATGTTTGAATGATATGTACAGAATTCAAATACGAGTAGTTCACCTTCACGAGTCAAAGAGCCATTCTTATAGACCAACATTACCATGTAGCCTTTTGTGTCAACAGGATTAGGAAATACATGCCCTTCTAAGCTTGGTTGGGGGTCACTGGTGATTCCAAAAACCTGAATGATAAAGATGAACATAGCACTGACGAATGTAACACAGAATCTCAGAATATAGTAAATTAATAGATACCGATGTTCCACTCATCACTTGAAGGACTGCAATTAGAAATTTGGAATGTGAACGATATCCAACACTAGTCATCAATTAGCTCATTCACATCTATTCATTAATAAAACTAGGAAATAATAATCAATATTTTTTTAAGGCTGAGGCAGAACAACTCTAGAACTTATGATGGGCCTCCATAAACAAGTGTCATGAACATCTGAATAACCCTAGAAAGTATTTTGTGGAGTTCAGACGCAGACATGATTGACAAGTTATGGCAGTAAAAAACGGATTTGATTTGGCTTGTTAGCATGCTTCAACTCGGACTATCTCAAACCATAATAAGTTTACGTCCTTGAAAAAAAAAAAAACCAAAATTAGAAATAGGATTAGATATACAGAAACCAACTTCAAGAGCATAAACAAGTAAATTAGGACTATCTCTCTGGTAACTTACAGTGTCACTAGTGCCGAGACTGATTGCCAGATCACCAGGAGTGTTTAGAGTCAAACCTACATAGTTTCAGGTTGTCGAGTCAGTATGCAGTTATGACTACTAGAACATGAGAATAGGGGCGAAAATCAAGAAGACAAGCTTTCATAAAGGTGGAAAGAACATAAGGAAAGAAACCAGAATCCAGTCAAGTAAAACCTACGTAGCAGTGACGCAAACACGGGACACACCCTGACATGACACGGATAACAGAAAATTCCAAAAATAGAGGGAACGATTGCTAGGGGACACGTTAATTTTTTAATATTTTATATTACATATAGATGTTTTAATTAGACTAATGAAAAAATATATGAAAAAAATAATCTACAAAAAGATGCACGGTCAATTTTGTCATAGCATACATACTATGCATTTTCACCATTATTCCATATTTCTACACATATTCTCGGTGAAATAAGAGAATGTAGGAATTGTAATAGTTGTGGTGAGAATTGTAATAATTTGTGGTTTCAACCCACTCAAAACTTGTGAATCTTATAATTTAAACCCACTTAAAACGCTTTTATAATTGCATCTGTGTCCCAAGTTTTCTGGAAATTGGGAGAGCGTCCAGACTCCAACTGAAAACAAAACAAAAAAATTCGAACACTTTGAAATTGAGTGTCTAACGCATGTCCTTGGAGTGTCCGACCGTGTGAGGAGAGCGTCCAAGTGAAATGCAAAAAAAATCCGGACACTTTGAAATGGAGTGTTGGACAGGTGTCTGGAGCGTGTCCTTGTCCAGAGAGTGTCCGATACCGGTACGTTGCCTCGGACAAAGTGTCTGTGCTACATAGAGTAAAATCAAGCACAGATACAGCACCATGAATGGATTAGACTTCGCAAGATAATGCAACAGATGCAAGATTGCATTCACAATCAATCATTGCTCTACTAAGAGTGATTGATGGAATGGAGGAAAAAGATGCTCCATGCCTCTTTAGGAAAATAGTGGAAAAACTTCTCAGTACGTAACATGCACCATGGCAGCTAAATCGGCAAAATTAAACATATTAGCAGAATTAAATGGATCAAAATGATCACTTACCTGCTAGGCTGTTAGGATTGTCTCCAGACCACTGAACAACCAAACAATTCTTGTTGAAGCGGAACCTGAAAGTAGTTGGATGTGACACCTAGCAGTCAAAAGTGATGTCAAAATAGTAAAAAATGAAAGAGCAATGCTATGGCCTTCCGGATTCTTTCATCTATTTATATCACCAGGGACATGGCAAGGCATCATCTTCTTCCTTTTTCTCTTCATGATTATCTTCTCACATAGGTGTCTTCCTTATTCTCTTTATATAAAACAATAAGAAAAAACTGGTGCTCTATAGCATTTTTCAAAACGAAAAATACCTTCTGACAAATGCCTATCTGAATAAACAAAGAAACCACAAAAGAAAATACAGCATACAAAACTTAAGTCAATGAGAAATTCAGTATGTGCCACTGTTTTGTAAAAAACCTGCCGGGAACTCTTTAACTCAGTACTTTCCTATGTGGTGGTTTTGTATCGTGATAACTTTTTATGAAACACACTGGTACGGGAAGTTCTTGTCATAGTTTTGTGTTTCACATTGGAGGCGTGAAATCTATCAACGCTAATTTGAAATTAAAAGGGAAAAACCATGCGACCTCAATATGAACTTGACATAGTTAAACCCACCCGAATTCATGCACTTTGGACTCAAGCACATTAAAATTCCAAGGGACATGCATGTACTATCCTAGATATCATATAGTTTAACTACGTTGAATTTCAGTAGCAGGCAAAAAAAATTGGTACATTTTGAATCATGCCTGTGAAAAAACCATCAAACAACCCACATGATAGTAATGAAACCACAAATCAAAAGGAGAATACGTTAAAGGACTTCTGCTAGTTAAAAAAGAGAGGGTAAGTATCAGGATCAAAAAGTAAAAACAATGTTTAAGGCACTACTTGCAAGCAGTTTTCACTAACCTATCCACAAAATAGGAAGTAATAAGCCCAGCAACAGCATGTGCAGGAGCTAATTTTCCAAGCTTTTCCTCCAAACCTGGTGCAGTGGCCTGTAATGAACATGAAAGTTCAAGATCAACTAAACAACGAGCTGTAGCCTGTAGGATTGATCATTAGTCAATAGAACAGTATCAAAATACAAGTATTTGACGGACTATATGTTACATGGACTCTTAATGTATGACTACCCCGCATCAGACACTCAAGTCTCAACACCCATATTTTATGCATGAAATCCGTAAGGCACTTTATAGACAAAATTTATATCCTTGAGAAACAAAGATAAAGCATGAATATTCTGGCGTCCCCATGCCCTTGATATGGAAAGTTAGATGAATCCGACACACTGCACCCAGGTCCAACTAACATTCCCATCTAATGGGGCAGAGAAACATAATAAATAACACCACATGAAGAAAATACGGTATGCACCACATGAACATGGAACTATAAGTGTTGTCTCAAAATTAAAATACAAACCTCCAAAGCAATTTTAGACCAAGCCCTTTGCTTAATATCCATCAAATTCATCCCAGCGCCATCAGTCTCATCGATACAAGCATATCCCCCTATAAGTAGAGATGCTACAAAGGAGCTAACAAGGGAAATCCTCTCAGTATCATGATAAACTTCCGGTTGTGTCTCAAATATCCTTCGAATTTGTGGGCCAGTATATCTCTCGTGAGCCCTCGACCCTGAAATTCTAGATAACTCCAATGCACCTCCAACAGCTTTCTCAATCGCTTTGCACTGGTCTGTGGTGCTGCTGTCCATCCATATGGGTGATTCCTTTATCGAAAAGGCATCAACAAGTTGATCCACCAGCTGTTTCTTCGAGTCCAATGCTGATAACTTCACAGAACTTCCAGTTTTCCAATAAACACTGCCGTGCTGCTGCCCGCTTCCGGAAACAGCAGCAATTTTCGCAAAATCAAGTTTTGATGAGAGTCTTTCAAGTATGAGGTCCAGTGCTTCCACCCACATTAGAGTGGGCGAAACGATTCGGCCAGTGATTGATGGGTCTCTGTAGACACCATCTTTGGTTTTGTAATGGGGCAATTCTGAATCGAAATTGACTACATCCGAATGGACAATGTTGAGAGTGGCATCTAACACAGTAGCCTTCAATGACCTAGACAATTAAAGAAGTAACAAAAATCGGTTAAAATCTATTGTGGTACTAAGTTGTAAAAAAAAAAGGGTTATTCAGAGAGTACATGATTATTATCCTTTTTTGTCAATCGACAGTGGTCATTTACATCATGTATGAAAATACAAAATACAAACCCGAGACACAACATCAATTATAATAGTTGGAGGTAACCAAGCCAACAACTCAACTAATACGAGAAATAAACCCATCAAGGGAAGAATGAAAGAAAGAAAGAAAAACCATCTAAGGAAAAGAACATCCACACGGAGGGGAGTACATGATTGAAGAATCAATTAAAGATTCTAGGAAATTCAGATACAGAAGAAACAAGGAAAACAAATACAATTGTGATATGGGTTTAATGGTAATTCGTTATACCAGAAGCGCAATGGAGTTGATCAAGGACGAAGACTTACTGAGTAGAACTGTCGAATCCAAGGAAAAGAGAGTCTGGGGGGAAAGAACAATCTTCCATTGTAGCAAACCAAATCACAGCGAAATTCTGAGGTGAAATTCCGAATACAATGGGAAGATGAATCGAGTTGGACTGTCAAACTAATTACTCCGGATAAGGAGGTAAAATTTTGGCAGGATAATTACGAAATCCTAAAAAGAAGGTTAGTTGGATTAGGGGTCTGTCCACAGGGAAATTCTTCAGTACCGCACGGACACTGATGAATCGGATTTTAGTTGGAACTGGATCAGCATTTTTTCAGGACGACAAGAGTCGAGTCAAGTTGAGCCAAGCTCGAGTCTAAGTTATAATTTCTCTGTCTCAATTTAATTGTCATTTTTTGGAGTTTGTTTCATTTTTTAATTAATTATATTTTGTAATTTATAATATTTTAGATAATTTCAAAAACATTGAATTATAGAACAAACCGAGATCTATTAAATAAGATCCATATTGATATAAAATTCATTACCACTTTAAAGATAGGAAAAATTTCAAAAAAAACCTCCGATGAATACGCACAATGTCCCATAACCCTCCAAACTTATCGAAATATCAATTGGACCTTTGAACTTGTCACTTCGTTAACAATTATGCCTTTACCGTCAATTTTTTGGCATGTACAAACGGCAACGCTGACGTGGCACCCTATGTTTGCAAATAGGCCTCCAAACTTTAGAAACCTCATTTTTCCCCCCTGAACTTTAACACCCTCCAATTTAAACCCTTACCAAAACGATGTTTTGCCATGTTTAAAAAAAAAAAAAAAAAAAAACATTTCCCAAATCTGAGTTGCCTCCTCTCTCTCCCCACCATTACCATCTCCTCATGCACCACTACCATCTTCCCACCCTCACCACCATGTACAAATGTTGTTTTTTTTTTTTTAAACATGGCAAAACGACGTCGTTTTGGTGAGGTTTCTAAAGTTTGGAGGCCTATTTGTAAACATAGGGTGTCACATCAACATTTACCGTTTGTACATGCCAAAAAATTGACGACAAATGCATAATTGTTAACGGAGTGACAAGTTCAGAGGTCTAATTGATATTTCGATAAGTTTGGAGGCTTGTGGGACATTGTGCGTATTCATTGAAGATTTTTTTGAAATTTTCTCTTAAAGATATACTAACTAATTTTTAATTCAGTTAGAATAGAATTAGGACAAGTAAATTTGTCAGAAGAAAGTACTAGCTTGACTCGTTTTATACCGAAGTGTTCGAGCACGGTTCGTTTATTACACGAGCCCGTACAAATGAGTCGAGTTTCAACTAATTCTAATCATTAGACTGAGGTGGTGTTTCGGTTTCTTGGAAAATGAACTTTTAGAAAAAAAAGGTAATTTCAAATTCAAAAATCATACATTTACACAAATAATTTTCCTATCAATATGGATCTTATTTGATAGATCTCATTGAGATCTTTTATATGGTGCAAAAAAAAAATTAAAAATTATTTTTCATTTTCATTATATTTGAATTTGAAATTGAAATTTGAAAAAAAAGTACTTTTTTAAAAAGAAGGGAAAGTGGAACACCTCATGACCGCATTTTTCCTAACTTTTTGTTTTGTATTTTTTTTCCCTTTTGTGATATTTTGTTTAACTTTTTGATCATAATTTTTTGGATTAATCATTGATCTCGACCAGAGAAATTAGAAATGAGTAATACTAATATGGATCGAAACTGAAAAAATCTATCTAATAAAATACAAAGGTGTGAGGACCATACAAACACAAGTTAAAAGAAGGCTGAGATTCATTTGATACAAAGGCTAATGTGTACTCTCCAATTCTCTTAAGAAAACACCCACATTCTTACAAATATATTACAAAAATGCTATCAAATGGTGAATAGTACCATAGATACGGGCAAATACTAGTTTCATATAAGACAATACTTTAGGGGGGAAATAAGTATTAGTTGTTTGGTATTTTTTGGTCTTTGGTGAATTTTTCAATTTTGGTCATAATTTTTTTTTTTTTTACATTTTTAAACTCCTCCCATCAAGATGGGTGATTAATTCAAAAAAAAATATAACGTGAATTTAACAACAATTCAAAAAAGACAAACAAAAAATACAAAAACGAGAAAGACAAAAAGTTAGGGAAAATAAGAAATGAGCTCAAAACTTAGATCAAGCTTTTTAATCCTTTATCAAAGCAATAGAGCCGAACGTTCGTGTTCATTTACTAGTCCTAAACTCTCACTTCCACCTGAATAAAAATTTGTTTCGCAAAAAATCAACTTAAAGCTTATTTAAATAGTTCAACTGAATAAATTATGTTACTACTAATATTTGATGAATTAAATAATTTGATATTTTTTTTAGAAGAAATGAATTTAAATTTTTATATTAATGGTACAATAAAACTATGGGTGCATCATTTGATGTACACCAAATACACACCGCGTTGTATGAGATCCACTTCGAAGTCTCACACAAATGATCGGAGTCGCACAAGTTATTTAAAATGTTTTTTTTAACAATATTTGCAAAACAAAAACTTACTTCCACCATTCATTCCACCTCAATTTTCTCTTGAAAAGTAATTTTGACACTCCACATTTAGGTATTAGAACTCCACTTTTGTTTTTATACTATGTGAAATGACCAAATTATCTTTTATTTTGTTAGTATTCATCCATTTTTTCACACATAGAAGGGTATTATTGTAGTTTCAAATAGAAAAAGGCAAAAAATGGAGTCCCAATAACTAGAGTGCCAAAATTAGTTTCCTTTCCTCTCGCTGTATTTGGAACTCAAGGAAAATTTAAAAAAAAATTCCTCCTATTATTTGGTTGGGAGAGGAAAAAAAAAATATTTAAACCTAATGAATAGTAATTTTTAGGGTTGCTCGTGGTCCGGTTCGGTTTTCTAGGAATCCAAGGATTGAACCGCTAGTCACGGTTTTTACAAAATGAAATTCGTGTCCGGACCAAAAGTTCTACGGTCCGGATCCAATCCGATCTGTGACTCGCGGATTGATTACGGTTTTGTCCACGAATTTTAGCAAAAATAAAGTTTAAGCATATATCCCACAATAAAATGTAAGAATGTTACATTCAGAAATAAGTTTAATACCACGAGAATATTCTTGTTACATAAACTACCAAAGGCTTACTTCAAAAATCAAATTCAAAAGAATCTAAAACACTAGTAGGATTGTATCATTATAAGGAGCGGAAAAGAAACGAACTATTGGAACTCAACTAAAGTTACCCGTAATTTTTACGAAAAAATTACGATTTACTCTCTATATTTTATGTACATCTATACTATATCTCATTATTAAGATAAAATACTATAATTGGTGGAAAAAAGTGTTAACATTACTAACAATTTATTATATAAATACACGCATATATATATATTATTTATATAAAATAAATATCTCACGTTCCAGTTCGGTTAATCAACGGTTTCGTAATGAAAATCCGTGGACCGAATCATGAGTCATGGTTTTCTAATTTTTCAATCTATGTCCGAACCATTAATCCGCGGACAAAATCTAAAAAGTACGGATCAATTAGATCCGGACCGGTTTCACGGTTTAACGGATTTTTTTTTAGCAGCCCTAGTAAATTTTCAATCTCATTTTCCTTCTATTTTCTTTTCCTTCCCATGTCCAAACGGAAACTTCTCCGGTTCCCCCAAATGTATGTTTCCTCTTTCGATTGTACTGTATTCTCTAAACCCTAGTCTCTCTCTCTCTCTCTCTCTCTCTCTCTCCCACAAGCACACACTCTGCAGCGAGGACAGTGAAGAAAGTTTCAATCTGAATTTTCATGTCCTGCTAAACAGCAAAACCCGTAAAGCTGTTATATTTCGAATACACCTATCCCACTCATGACGGAATTTGGCGCTCGATATGGCGGCGGCGGCGACACCGACGATTCAATTCCTCGCGGCGGCCCCATATTCGTTCCAGACATGGTCAGTCCTCTAACTAGGGTTTCTACCTTCGAGTCTTATGTTATCCAGGAACTTCACAATCTCCAAACGTGTTTAATTTCAGACTCCATCGAAGCGTTCGACGACGAAATCTCTGTTGACGAACTTAAGATTGTTACGGAGGAAGAGTTGGCAGTTAAGGCAATTGAGGAAGTGTTCAAGGATGATGGTTCCTTGAATGCCTCTTCTGTCCGAAATAATAATGAAGTAATCGCAAGGAGAAGCGTAAGAATCAACCGGAAGAGTCGGGATAAGGAAGTTCGAGAAAATTGTGGTGAGGGTTCGGGAGTTGTGGAGGAAAGGAAGAGAATCAATGGGGAGAGTTGTAGCGGTGAAAATCAAGAAAATGAAATAATTGAGAGAATCAACGGGAAGAGTCGAGATAATGAGGTTCGAGAAAGTTGCGGTGAGGGTTTGGGAGTTGCGAAGGAAAGGAGGAGAATCAATGGGGAGAGTTGTATTGGTGAAAATCAAGAAAGTTGCGCTGGAAATTTGGAAGTTGTGGAGAAAATGGAGAGAATCAATGGGAACAGTTGTAATGGTGAAGTCCGAGAGAATTGTGATGAAAATTTGGAAGTTGTGGAGAAAAGGAAGAGAATAAATGGGAACAGTCGTAATGGTGAAGATCAAGAAGATTATGAAGAAAAGGTGAGAATCACGACGATAAGGAAGAGAGGGAAGAATTGTGACGTTGGAGATCAAGAAAATAGTGCAGAAAATGCTGAAGTTGCTAAGGAAAAGAAGGGAATCAATGGGGAGAGTAATAATGTTGGTGATCAAGAAACTTGCGCTGAAAAATTGAAATTGAAGAAAAGGAAAAGAATGAAAGGGAGCAATCATATTTTTGAAGATGATGGTAGTTTTGATGCAAAAGTGGAGCCCTTTCTGAAAATTAAGCGAAAACAGGAGGAAGAAAAAGCATCAGCGAGGTTACATTCATTCAATGGTAGTCTCCAGAAAACCAATGAATGTGAAAACAAATCCTCGGATGATATTGAAAGGATGACATCTCTTAGGTCCATTGATGGTGTAACGAAAGTGAACACTTCGAATTATCATGGTGATCATGTACCGGTGATTTACCCTGAAGTTGTGCTATGCGTCGAGGTTTACAATAACAAGAATCAAATTAGGATGAAGACACAAGAATTCCTTGTTTTGGGATGTCAATTCTTGAGTGAGTTGAGAGACAAGATACACTGCTTAACTGATCAGGTTATGCAAAAGGCCGGACAACACGACCCTTCTGGGTATTTCCTTGTAGAGGATATATTTTGCAATGACATGCGAGACGCCAATGCTACAGACTACAGCGAGCCTATTCTCAATTGGCTTAGAAATTCCAAAGATGAAGCGGTTGCGAAATGGGAGTGCATTTTATCTGGTCAGTTGCAGAAGAAGCAGAAGGCCATACTAGGGGACGGGAGAAGTCCAAACTTGCCTTGTTTCAGAGCAGTTGAAATGCAGAAGATGCGATTTTGTGATTTGAGTTTTCGAGTTGGTGCTGGGTATGTGTACTGTCACCAAGGGGATTGTAAGCATATAATTGTGGTGAGGGATATGAGGCTTATTCATCCGAAAGATGTGCAGAACCGGAGGGTTTATCCGATTGTCACGTTTCAAATGAAGGAGCGGCTTCAGAAATGTTCTGTTTGTAAGATTTGTATAGCGGAGAAGGTAACAGTGGACGACAAGTGGGCTGCAGAGAATCCATGCTATTTCTGCAAGAACTGCTATTACATGCTTCACTATGTCGATGGTTCATTGCTATATGAAGATTTCTCAGTGTATGACTACGTTCATGATTGATTGTTTCAGTTTTCAATACAGATTCTTTTACTATATTTTAATTCTGATTCTTCAATGTACAATTTTGGGGGAGAAATTAGAAGAGCTGATCATTATTCGCGACTACTTCGAAATCACATGTCTATTATGCAACCCCTGCACTTGTAGTTCTACTGGGAACAAATTTTTATCTCGTCAGCATAGAGTGATGAATTTTGAATTTGAGAGGTTCTTTTTAAACTTCATAACATACAAGCTAAATGGCTATTGAATTCGCTTCGATGGAGTTCAATTGTCATTTCCATCTAAGACTGGATCCTATAACTTAACTGCTACCATGTCGCAGCTTCACTTATCTATTTCATGAGAGCAACAGCCACAGGATATGGCAGTGACTGCAAGGCTGCTGTCATAATTTAGTATTTACTCAACACTTATTGTTTTCTTCTTACTTTTCCTACCCGAAAAAGGAGGGGGAATAAAAACTTTTTCAACTCCATTTTCTGTACTAGTGTTTTCTTCTTCTTCCTTCACACTTTTGTGTTTTCTTCTTCTTCCTTTACACTTTTCCAAACAATACTTTAATATCAAATAAGGGGTCGGAGAAAAAAAGTATGATGATGTGCTATGCGGTCTCGTGTTCAGGAATACGACTAACACAAAAAGTGCTCCTGCCAGCTGTGCTGCGGGCAGCTGTTGAAGCTCTGGACTACCTTGCTGCTTAAAAAATATTGTCATTACCAAACCTACCTGGATGTTCACAAAAAGCCTTCAAAGTTCGAACTCTATCATTTGGAAGGGTATTCTTGACCTATGTAGCATGGATATGGACACGGATACGGGACACGGGATTTCTTAAAAAATGGGGACACAGACGTGGAAGGGGACATAGCAAAAATAAATAAATGAATGAATAATATTTATTTTGTACTAGCGGAAATATAGTTAGATATATAAGCATGAAGCTTCAACATATATAAGCAATTATCAAATATATATCATCTTACACTTTTAACCCAAAATATTTGAAGTATATTTAACACCTGCTTGTCCCCATATGTGTCCCTCTCGTGTCCCCGATGTGATGGAAGGAGTTGACACTCTTCTTATGTACCTCTATGGAGCCTTAAATCGGGTAGAA
The DNA here is from genome assembly GCA_019656275.1 of Rhododendron kiyosumense. Lineage (NCBI taxonomy): Eukaryota > Viridiplantae > Streptophyta > Magnoliopsida > Ericales > Ericaceae > Rhododendron > Rhododendron kiyosumense. Next base: position 1,140,651 of record BPLS01000197.1, on the reverse strand, counting down.
GATATGGAGAGGCTTGCATCGTATGAGAACAGCTGTGTAGTGGTATATTTCATCTTCCTTTTGCTTCCGGTTTTATTATCACTGTTTTGCTACTTATACTCTGCATATTTTCCTAACCCTACTTATGGAGAACCTGCTAAGCTATTTGTCATTGATCTGCATTTTGAAGTTTTGGGGGTCACTAAATTGACTGGTGATCTGACACTTGAAATATGCTTATTTAGGATGATCTGGAAGATTCTTGTATCAGCAGTTCTACTTTCTGTGACTGAAGCTTGAACTATGATCTCCTTTTCCATGGGTGATATTGTAAATAAAGGACGAGAGAAAAAGGGAAGAATATTCGTTGACTTTTCAAGTTGTAGGAGAAATGGAATATACAATCCCGATCATATCTGGGGAAAAAAAATAGAATTTCTTATGCCTGAGTCGATGTCCTTAAGGAAATAAATTGCACAAGTTTTCAAATGATCTAGCTCTTTCTTTAGGGAAAAGGGAATGAGGGTAACCAATTTATTACTGCCCGATTGAATAATAGTCTTTTAACCACAGACAGCTCTTCTGGGTGTCGCTAGTTGCTGTGTGAAAATGGTGATTATCCAACTGTTTTGGCCACTTACTCTGTTACGGGTTACAAAAAATATTTCTTTTTGTTGGTGTTAGGGTAAAGTTCTAGTTTGTCTGTAGGACTCAATACAATGCCCTATGTGCAGTTGTTTGTATAAAGTGGAATGTTAGTGTTTCAATATATTTCACTGTGGGAGGCCGGTCAGATTCTTGTTTTCCTCTATGCGAGTAAAGGGATGAGCTCTAAGGCTCTTGCTATATGGCATATATTTGCAAGAAATTATTCATCTGGCCACTGGAAAGACAATACTGGGGAACAGACTCACAGCAGTCCACTAATGTTATATTTGGTAAGGATATTGCAGCAATCGAGGTGTCGAAGATCCTTGAGAAGTCTTCTGATCAAGATTTAATACTGCAGCATCTTGGATGGGTTTGCATCAAATTTTTTTTCCCCTTGTTTTTTCAATGTCGGATGAAAGATGCTGTTCTGATATTCTGAATCTAGTGGTGGTTTCTCATGTTAGATTGCAGATATAGACCAAGTACTTGCCATTTGAGTATTAACATCAGAGAGAACTGATCAGCTTTCACCAGGCAGGTCCCATAACATGAAACAATTCATATTTCTTAGTTTTCTGTTCATCTACTTTCATTATGTTTGACGTTATATTTCACATATGGGGCCTAGTACTTGTCAAAGTTTTTCACGCACACATACAGGGACAGTCAGATACACACATAGACACCCATTTATGTGTATTTATGCACGCATGTCTGTATGTCTTACGTACTTTACTGGTGCTTTTTTTTCCTTGACAAGTGAATGCAATCTATCTTGTAGTTTGCCGGTGCTGTGTGTCCCCCCATCACTGTCATATTTGTTAGTGGAGTTTTCGAACTTATCCGTTGGTGACATCAAGATTTAATAATTGCTAGAAATACCTGTCCAACTTGTGCTCTTTTAAACTCAGAGTCAATCAAAAGAATTTAACTTGATGCGAAATGGAGTAACTATGAGCAGGGCATGCAAAATTTTCATAGGATTAGTAAACAGGCAATATACTTGCTGAGGTGTCGTTAATTCGCTAGTTTTCTTAATCTTGTCTAGATCATCCATCAGAAGATTTTTTCTCAATTTGAACTTGAATGATGGATGTGCAGAGAGTGCTTTAAGTGGGGGAAGTTTGTAATGTATGACTGCAATAGGCGTACAATCAGCAATGATTGAGGTTGAATATAGCAAATAGCATCTTCAAGAGGGAGCATGTAGGTTGTAATTTATTCTTCGAGTATTTGTTTCTATAGGGGAAAAAGGGGTGTACGCACCAATTATCAACAAGAAAAGAGAAATTTGACAAGATGGCCAGTATTTGTATCGAGAATACTGAAGACTACAATGACTTCCCTATTCAGATGTGGAAAATTGGACTTGATTCTATGGCCAACTGATTTTGGGGGATAAATGGTATCCGATGTTCTCTCTATCCTTGAGATGGAAGTATTAATCACAATAGAATGTGGAGTTACCAAAATGTTTCCGGGCCTTTGGCCATGTGTAACCTGGACTAATTACTTTTAGGTGTAGTTTGACCATTCTAGAGATGTTTCTATAGCTCTTCTTTGGCTTTTCTTGATAGTGAGAAATTTATGGGAAAAACTCACCTCCCACTTTCTGTTAGCGGTTCTATTGCTAGGGCATCTTTGTGGTCCACCAGGGTTGTTAACCACATAAAATTGTTGCAGATGCTTTTGGAGAGCCAGGTAGCAAATCAACAATTTTCCTTTGTTCCCACCATGTTCTGCATTAAATGGTGATTTGGAGCTGGTTTCTTTTAAGCCTGTCATTAATGTCACTGATGATTCCAAGGTACTCAAGAAGATTTTGAGGGAAGGGGAAGGGATTCTTACTGCAAATGAGTGTGCAGCTGTCACCAGTGAGTATCCTTTTGTGCACATTAAGTTTTGGAGTAATGTTGTCAAGATCAATCTGGATTTGAAAATTTTCTTGACATAGCTTGAGTATGAACCTTCTACAGTTACAGCCTGTGGCGTATTAGAAAGTGGCTTGAATCTAATAATCTAGTCCGGCCAATAGCTTTTATTCAATTGAAAGAGATTGAGTTGCAAAACGGGTATTTAGTATTCATTTATTACGATATGTTTAGATTCTATCCTTTCGTAAAACTCCATTTCAAGATGAACTATGAGCACATGCGACCATGTTTCTGCAACAAGCTGAATCATGCCTTTATAAACCCTCATAAATGACATTAACAATGTTCTTAATACTTTCTCCTGTCTTTTGGCAAACTGTGTATGTCATACTCATAATGTTGTGTTCTGCTTGGTGGTCTTTCTGAAACTTCAGGAGTTTTTCCCACAGGCTAAAAGCCTATATATCTATCATTGATGCCTTGGATAATAACCCCAATCCCTCTCTTGTTGCTGTAGTTGCCCAAGCTACAGGCCCTCAAAATGAACGACTCAAGTTTATCCTGTGGATATTTATGGCAGGTGCTATACTGCTATGCCCATTGGGGATGTACTAGCTCCCAGATCCCATATGGGTTATCTGTATTGCCCTATATAGGTGGGCATAGTTTGGATGCGTTTCAGTCCATCTGTTCTCCCTATATGCCTTTGGGAAAATATGATTTTGGTTTGATTGTTGGGGTATCGGCAAGACTTTATTGAGATCAATTTTGATGATTGGTTCGCTACTAGCAACATGGGTTGTGCATGCTGTGGTGCCTCTTCAAAAGACTTCTGTTTTCTCTTCACAGGAATGAGCCCATGATGGTCTTGGTTTTTATGGCGAAAGCATGCGTAGATCAAGCTTTGCCCCCTCTCACTGCTGAAAAACCCGAGGCAGCTACAGCGCATGCCTTCGGGTAGCTGAGGGGAAATCGACTGGCGATGGTACACCATATCAAAACAATCAAAGTAGGAGTATGACGGGGAATCATCATCAGTACCTTTGAGTCGTCGTTGCTTCTTAAAGCTTCCTTTCTAAAAATTTAAGTAGCCTAGAAGTTTGGTTGCATTTATTTATCATTATCGGTAGGACGGCTGCACTGCCTTTGCATCTCTCAGTCCCTAGTGGGAACTCTTTGCCTTTGTTTTTCTCCTCCAATGGTTACAGTTGCTTAGAGTTGTCTAGACGTCTTAGCTGGTGACATTTTCCAGTTCCTTTATGCTTTGTCTTCATATTCCAAAGTAAAAATAAGGAAAGCAAAAGGAAAAGGAAGTATAACTTGCTTTGTATTGTGCATGAATATTCTAGGAAGGATAAGGGGAACAGATGCCCTTAGATTTTTCACTATGAAAGCATGTCTTTCTTAAGTGCGAAATCAAATCGGGACAATATCTCAAGAAACAATATTAATTCTAGTTCCACAACCAATTTTACGCGCGAACATACACTCGCACAAGTGTCGGTATCCAATACGTACACACTGCTATGTGCAAAATAGGTGTGTGGAATGAACTAGATTAATTCCTGTAAAGCTAGGCCTTTTTTTCTTCTTGGTAACAGGGGAACAACCATACAGCCAGGTCATTAAATGGACCCGACTGAGTAGCCCAAATCTCCAGATTTAAATAGCACTACCAAGCTTCTCTCATCAGCTACAAGGGCTTTGAAATGGAGGCGTTGAATACAGAATCGAATTGAAGACCACAAGCCTCCCCCTTCTAGGATTTTCACTCAGAAGTTGAGCGCGGCCATACCAGTCACGACCCCCCACTTACTTCAGGGTACTCACCCAGTGAAAAATCAAACTCCAGACCTTAAAAAGTGCTCCCAAAATCTGGGCATTCGCCCGAACCACCAGGGCAATCCTGCGTGTGTGCTAGGCCTAGGCCTGCTTTTAGCCATGCCAATCTTTATTTCCCACGCTCAACAATTATACAATGAGAGAGGCGGAGGCTTCTGGAGAGCTTCTCTAAGCTCTTTTTTTTTTTCCCCTTTTCCTGCCATCCCCCCTCCCCCAGGCGGCTCCCTCACCTCTTACCTCACCATCTTCTTCCCTTCTCCTCTCCTTTCTTTATGGCTATAAGATGGTTGAGACTCTCTCCTTCGGGAGAGTAGATCTCCCACTCTCTCCATCATATTTGGATTTTGGAGACACAAATTTGGAGTTTTAGGTCTGTGTATTGGCTCTTGAATCGATCCAGGAGACGGTGTTCTTGAGCTCTCCAAACGGCGACGGTGGTGGCGTCAAGATGCAGATCCAGTGGTGATACTGCAGCAGGAACTAGCGATCCTCCATACACCTCTTTGAGCTGAGTGTTGGGTCCTTATCGGCGCTCATCAACTTTTTGGCTTTATTAGTTTTTGTTGTTTTTTTTTTAGACCGTTGGTGTCCTTTCTTGTACTTTGTTTTAATGTATATAGGGAATTATTATTTTTTTGAAACACGATAGCAATGCATTAATAATGAGCAACAGTTTACAGATACAAGGGAAACTCAAACCAATTATACAATGACCAGAGGCTATGCATGCAAATAGAAGTGTAGCATTTCCTATCATGGGGAATGGGATGCTAAATACTCGCAAAAATGCTACGCAAACAACCGTTGTGTTGGTTGTGCACTTAATTTTGGCTGTCCAGATGTTTTTGAACAGTCTAGATTTTTAAAAAAAAACTCTTTCAGGAAAAAGTTTAACTTTTCCGGGGAAAATTTTGAATGAATCCTGACCGTTTATTACAATAATAAACGGATAGAAATTGATTGTGTATTGTATTTTACACAACGATTGTGTGTGTGACACTTGTAGTTGACAACCCCATCCCTTAGCCTGGACCCTTCACATCAAAGGAAGCGGGGGCCCTTCACATCAAAGGAAGCGGGGGCTCTGCTATGCGCAAGGCACAGTACTCCCTACCCCCACTGCCAAACGGTACCGTTAGGGATAAAAAAAAAATCATTAAGTTATCTATTTGCAATCCTATGGAACAGAAAAGTGATTATGAGAGCCATAGAGATAAAATTTAATTATGTCTCTTTAGAATAATATGATCAGAATAATAAGATCTTCATACCGATTCAAACTGATTAAAAATTGGAGCAATTAATTTTTTAACCATATTTTTTTAATATATAAACCGTCTAAAAACAATGAAAGTCTGTTAAAAAAAAAAACCGTCTAAAAAATTTAAAAAATTAAGTGTTTCAATTTTTAATCCGTTTGAACAAATGCGAAGATCTTATTATTCTGAACATATAATTCTAAAGAATCGTAATTAACTTTTGTCTCTAAAAGTCTCATAATTAAGTATCTGCTCTTTTTTTAGAATCTTACGGAGCAGAAACGTGATTATTAGAGTCTTAAAGACAATAGTTAATTATGTCTTTTTAGAATAATATGATTAGAATAATAAGATTTTCGCACTTGTTAAATGGATTAAAAATTAAGCAATTAATTTTTTAGACCGTTTATATATTAAAAAATATGGTTAAAAAATTAACTGCTCTAATTTTTAATCAGTTTGAACTAGTACGAAAATCTTATTATTTTGATCATATTATTCTAAAGAGATATAATTAAATTTTATCTTTATAACTCTCATAATCACGTTTCTGTTCCATAGGATTGCAAATAGATAATTAAAAATTTTTTTTTTTATCCCAAACGGTACCGTTTGGCAGTGGGGGTAGGGGTTACTATGCCTTGCGCACAGCAGAGCCCCCGCTTCCAACATGAAATTGTCAAGTTAGGAAACCACAAGTCTACGCAACAACGTTAGCAATTTGATTTGGTTATACCAGTGATAGGGACATTGAATATGTTCCATTTCGAAATGCTAACTCCATTAATTATTCAACTAATTATTTTTCCTTAAGTATCAAGTTTGCTGCTTTAAATTTTGGACAGCGATAACCCTTTCTTAACATAATTTATAGTATTATCTGTAACGAATCTAGAAGGATCTACATTTAAGGAAATTCCAGTAAAAAAAATAAATATGACATTGAATATTTTAACACCAGATGCCTATTAATTTCATGAAATCAGATTTTGCGCCTCACTCCTTATCTCACGTCTCTATTCGTGTATCACGTTTTTTTTGGGATTGTATCATGTATTTATTATTCATAAATTTTTCAATATCGTCAAGAGTACATGATCTAAGACTCTAAGTTACACAATTCTCCGATGCTACCCGTCGCTCTTGCTCCCAAATCTCACGTTTATGCTTCCGCTCCCGCTCTCATTTCAGGAATAATTTAGAGGAGTACTATTTTCACACTCACACTTGCACGCACAGAGTATGTAACGGCTCTAACGGGGGTGTTTCCACTGAACTAAAAAAACTGAAACTCATATTTTAACAAAATTTTTTATACAGAGATTCTCCTCACATTCATTAACCAATATACGAAAGTAGTTTCATTTAATGGAAATAACTTGACTATATAGACAAAAAAAAAATTAGCGGAAACCTAACCCTAATTTGGGTGTGGTCCTACATCATTCTTTTAAGAGCAAAAGTCAATTAAAGAAATTTAGGTGTGGCCCTACATCATTCTTTTAAGAAGAAAAGTCAATTAAAGACACTGTTAAGAAATGTATAATCCGTATCTAAACTTCTATGGGAAAAAATTGAAAACTCTTAAGTGGACTTTTGACGTTGGAAATCAAATCCGAGTATTTATTTTTTCCTATTTTCTTTGGGCCGAAGCAACCAAGGAAACGGCTAATTCCAGCCCCAAGCCGCTCAAGGGTCAAAAAAAACAAACTTAGCGGGCAAGTCAACTCATCCTTGCCCCGTCAGCAACTATAAATCGCCCCCAACAGTTTGCCCCACAAGTTACCTATTGCAATTACCCAAATCACCCCTATTCAATTCAAATCCAAAATCTAAGTCACGTGTTGGCGTGCGCGAAAATTAAGAGCACGAACGCAATACGAAAATTGAGAGTAAGAGCGCGAAATATTTTGAAGGATTACGTGAATAAGTCCAAAACACACATACTTGCATGCATAAGGGGGAGCGAGAGACCATGTAAGAAGTCTGCGAGGCGTTCTAATCTACTAAAATTCGAAAGAATAAAGATTAAGAGCGCAAGAAGTTGAGAGTAAGAGCGCAGGCATTTTGAAAGATTACGTAAATTGAGTCCAAAACAAACGTTACATACTCACCACCGGGGCAAAAAAGTAAATTCAACGGCCACACTCTCCTCACGGACCCCCTATATATACCCACAGGCGGCGAAACTCTGGTTCTTAGAAGTTTTTTTTCGTTTCCTCTCGTGGTCAAAAAAATCACTTGTGTTCGGAGCTTCTCACAAATAATTTTCAGCCATGAATTCCCGTGCAACGCCGACGTTTAACCGGAGAAACTCCGTCGACAAGGCTAACTGGAGAAACTCCGTCAAGAAGTTAAGGGTAAAAGCACGGGCATTTTGAAAGATTATGTGAATTGAGTCCAAAACAAACATTACATACTCACCACTGGGGCAAAAAAGTAAATTCAATGGCCACAGTCTCCTCACGGACCCCCTCTATATACCCACAGGCGGCGAAACTCTAGTTCTCAGAAGTTCTTCGTTCCCTCTCGTGGTCGAAAAAATCACTTGTGTTTGGAGCTTCTCACAAATAATTTCCAGCCATGAATTCCCGTGCAACGGCGACGTTTAACTTTCTCCGGTCGAGAAGTTGAGAGTAAAAGCGCAGGCATTTTGAAAGATCATGTGAATTGAGTCCAAAACAAATGTTACAAACTCACCACCACTGGGGCAAAAAAGTAAATTCAACTGCCACAGTCTCCTCACTGACCCCTATATATACCCACAGGCGGCCAAACACCGGTTCTCAGAAGTTCTTCGTTCCCTCTCGTGATCGAAAAAATCACTTGTGTTCGGAGCTTCTCACAAATAATTTCCAGCCATGAATTCCCGTGCAACGGCGACCTTCAACCGGAGAAACTTCGTCCGCAAGGCTATGGCCGTTCGACCCAAGCTTTTGTCGCCGTCGGTATCCGTTTCATCAATCCCCGTTGATTCCGATTGCTGTAACGCTGAGATGCTGGTGCAGAACTACTGCAATTTCAAGCGGAGCGGGCCCCCGGCCCGGCTGATGTACTACGACGACAACGGGTCATGGTCCGATTTCGCCGACGACGTGGCGGATTCGGTCCGGTTAGGGTTTCAGGAAGGAAAGGCGGTGGTGGAGGTCCGATTCGGTGAGGCCGTTCACCTGTTTGATCTCTACCGTATGCTGCAGGTTGACTTGGATACCGGCGATCAGAGGTCACTCGCCTGGATTGACGCTCACGACAAATGCTTCTTCCCTAAGACCTTCGTCGGCAGCAGTGGAAAATTTCCAAATTCCGCCAAAGAAACATTTGAAATTGCGAATGTCAGTGTGGATTCGAAGAAGAAGAGGAGAGGAAGCGAGGTTAACGAGCCTGAGGAAAGCCGTTGTGGAGCGAAAAAATCACGGACTAGTGATGATGACGTGGAATTTCAAACGCCTGCGTGGCCCAAGACGAAGCTGTTGAGGGAAGGGGAGAAGGCTCATGCGATAGTGAAGAGCCTGTTTCTGTCGGGACTTGGGTTTACTGAGACATCGGGAGCTAGGATCACTTCGATTCACCAGTGGATGCGGAGTGGTTGTTTGGACAGAGCTCGGTACGAGGTTTTCCAGAAGCAGCTGGAGATTACTAAGGTTGCCAGGGGAGATTCCAAAATGACGTTCGCTTGGTACGGGACTTCAGCCAGAGGCGTGGCGAGCGTTTTGAGCCATGGGTTCTCGGTTCCGAGTAAGGTCCCGGGCCCCGAGGCTCATGGAGTCGGTATCTACTTGTCTCCTATACGCTCACCTCACTTAAGGTATACACTGCATACATTATATACACTCTGTGTTTATAGACGAGTTGTTTTGGTTGATGATTATAAATTGATTGTTGAACTGTGGTTTAAGTTCCATGTTTATCCAAGGTAGATTTAAAAAGAACAAATACATTCTCTGTTTATCAATGAGTTGTTTTGGTTGATGATTTTCGATTGTTGGTATTAGAGAGTGATGGTTGAATTGTGTTTTTAGTGCTTGTTAACCAAGATAGGTTTGAAAAGAAGAAGTACATTCTGTGTTTATCAATGAGTAGTTTTGGTTAATGATTTTATTGTTGGTTTTGGAGAATGATGGTTGAGTTGTTCTTTTTAGTGCTATGCTATCTGAGGTAGATGATAATGGTGAAAAGCATGTTATCTTGTGTCGGGTTATATTGGGGAAATGTGAGAAAGTGGAAGCGGGGTCCAGACAGATGTATCCTTCCGGTGTGGATTTCGATTCTGGTGTGGATGATCTTATGAATCCTAAGTGGTATGTTGTGTGGCGCGCCAATATGAACACCCACATACTTCCCGAGTGTGTCGTGAGCTATAGATCTTCTGATTTTGTGCCAGGTAAATATAACTCTTTCCCTTGGTGGCATCTATTTTTTGTGCACATTTCTGTATCTCCTTCTTTAGAAACTAGGGTTTTTCTATTTATTTGTTTTTAGGGCAAATTGAAGGGCCATCTTTTATTAAGTCTGCTAAGGATTTGTCCGCTCCGTTGTTTGCAAAGCTACAATTGAAGATTGGGACCTCTCTTCCTTCCTCAAGAGTTCAGGAATTTCGATCTTTGTGCACTGCATACAAGGTAAATCATGCAACTTTTCTTGGGGAAGAGGTTGTTTGCTTTTGTTTAAGTTTGTCCATTATTTTATAGAATTACCATAGTTCTTGATGTTGATCGTAATTGTCCATTTTGTCCCAGGATGGGAAAGTGGCGAAACATGCTTTCATGAAACAGCTGCGATCAGTTGTTGGGGATGATGTGCTGGCTTCGGTGATTCGTGAAGTTCGTGGCTGAAACGAGGTTTTCCAAGTTTTGTTTCAGTTGGGGTACTTAGATTTTATTCCTGTTATACACAGTATACCATTGCAACAAACCATAGAATGTTACCAGAAGGGATTTCAAGAGGAAAGCCTCTTGGGTGTTCAAGAAAATACTTAGGTTTTCTTTTTAAAAATTTTACTCCATCGTGAATGTAGCAACTAGTGACAATCTTCAATTTCATTTGGAAACTTTTCATTGACTATCATTGTTGTTATTGGGTACTTTCGTGATGCTTTTTATGTTTCTAAGTAGATAGACACACAGTGAATGGACATCCATGAGTTATGGATGAAGATGAAGTTGCCAACTTGACAATAGTCAAGTCTCTGTGTGCTTATAATCGTCATATTTGCACAATGTAAGAGAATCTTTGCTAATATGGGGGAGCATTTATACTTGCATCTTCGTGAGAGCAGAAGGGAAAGTACTACGTTTTTGCATGCATGCATTATGTTTGACGTGAATATCTTTAATGCTTTTGGGGCTTGTTAGAGCTTGTCCCATATTAGTTAATTATAATCTCCAAAACTACTATATGGGCTTGAGCGCCCTCTCCATTCATTATTGGTTGTGTTGGATGCTTTAACATGGTATGGTATCAAAGCTAGGCTTTTAGACAAGACTCTCTTGATTGATTGCCCCATTGTTTGTGCATTAAGCACACCTTGTTTCATTGTTCGTTGTGGTGGATCCTTAATCCTTTGTTTACGTCTCCATGTGAGGGTCAGGGGTCACACATGCGATGGGGTGTTAGAGCTTGTCCCACATTGGTTAATTATAACTTCAAAAACTAAAAAATGAGCTTGTGCATCTTCTCCACTCATTGCCAATTGATTTTTAGTTGGATGCTTTAACGGTTCTCATAGTTTTCTTCTTCTTCTTTTTTCTTTCTGATCAGCTAGTGTTCTTGGGAAAACTTTTTAAAGCAGCATGCTTCTCTCTCTCTCTCATTGATTGTTAATACAGAATGTCATTTGTTTAGTTTTTGAAAGTCTTTTCCTGATGTGGATTTAGGTTATTCTTCGTTAACAAGTGGTTAGTAATCATTATTAGTTAGTTTAAACCTAGATTCGATGAGCTATCCTTTTATTTTTCAGACGAAATAAATTGCCATAATTGCATGCCAAAGAACCACTCAACGTGATATTTGCTATTATACTGATTTCCCATGTATGGCAACTTTAATGACCATATATCACACCAAAACAAAGTTCACAAACCATGTTTGCACCCTAAAGAATAATCAACTGGGAGAATCCCCCATAACCTTCATTATGTTAGTTAATTCCTATTTGCCACAAAAACCTCTATATTTGTCCTTTTGCAGTCTCCAACATTTACAACCATATTTCCGTGACACTCCTTCGGTTTCTCTTTTTCAATACAACTTATCCTGTAATGCCTTGTTAAAAATGTCCAACTTCCTAGGTCACCCAATGCACCTGATTTTACTGTGATGAATGGAAGCGTTTTGAAAATGAGAACGCAAGATGCCAAGAACTGACTCACAGTATAGAGAAAGCTCTGTTTTCTTGTTAGTCAATATTCAACTGAATTGTCTTAAAGCTTACAACTCATGTTGTAGTAGAAGAAACCCTGCGTACTAGGACGTGGAAATAAAGGGATCTATATTGTCTACTAATTCTTGTTGACCAAACAAACATGGAAAAGGAAAATCAAATCCACTCAAATCAGGAAACTAAATCCTCTAGACTACCCAGTTCTAATATTGCATCGTTCCTGACAAACTAATAAGATCAGTTTATAAAATCAAATATAATATTGCTAAATTTAAATACTATTTTCTAAAAGCCGAATCTGCATCATTCTCTCTAGTTTGAGAAAACTAGTCCTCCAGTTTCCATGACTTGAAGCTGTTGAATTTCTATTCGCCTATCTGCATCAATTTTGTGCTTCAATCTAATGTTCTGGAATCTAAATTGTGAAAAGCCTTCAAAACCTAGATAAACAATTTTCTTTCCCGTATGGTCAAAAACATCGACTTTTAAACCTGCCAATTCTTGTGCACGTTGAAATGGTGGATAATTTCCTTTTCCATCTCATCCGAAAAAGGAGAGACACCACTGCTTGGCACTTGCTCCAAAGATGAATCAACTACAATCTCTTTAATAAGTCCTTCATCATAATTAGACAATTGACACCTATCCACAATTGGATCTTGAATTATGTTCTTACTTCTTAGTGAATGGCCACTCAACCGTGACATCTTCCACAACGGAACTGAATCCAGTGCTCCTTCCAGTTGCACACAACCTTTGATTGTTGATGTGTCATTTTTGAAACATGGCTCTCGTCCCTTAGAATCTGCTCACACCATTGGTTCTCAGCTAATGGGCCACCATTTTCTTCCTTGGCATCATCATCTTCTTCCTCCTTCGTAACCTCGTCCTCCTCATGATGTCGGTTAGGATAATGGTGGTTAGGCCGAGTTCCAGGAACTAGAGCAGCCACCAACCCTAACATTTTTTTATCAACGAATGCCTACATTGCCATTTGACCTGCCTCTATCCAGCGCGACCTCTCCATCTGTGTAGTGTCCTCTCGCGCATACACGCCGTCAATGGTATCCTACCTACCTCTTTTGCCTACAGCTCCACCTCCTCGAACCATCTTTTAGCATTGAAACTCATTCTAACTGATGCAGGGACATGTATTGAAAAATAAGAACAATGCAATAACAAACTCACACTATAGAGAAAGCTCTTTGTTTTCTTGTTATCAAAACTTAACCAAATTGTCTTAAAACTTACAAACTCAATTTGTAAATTCAACTAGTATTGAGTAGGTAGTAAGTGTGGAATATTGATGGGCAAAAGGAGCCTTGAGTGGATCCGGGGTAACCACTGGGACGCTGAAGACTTGGGGTGCCGAACGCGGATGAGGAGAGAGCCAAAGACAGGTCCTAGAGAGAGTGAGGGGCATTGACGAGACCAAGAGATCCGTATGGGAGTAAAAGAGGGTATTGGGGTGGGTAAGATATGTTTGGCCATTATGATAACCCAAGTGTCCACGTGTAGAGGTGAGGGATTTCCCTAAAGGAGGTCCGACTGAGGGAAACGTGACCGCTTCCTTATGGTTGCTCAGCTGAGGGTCAACATCTATGCTCTAAAGGGTTAGACCTATGACAACCAAGTGTCATAAGTCAAAGGTTATTTGAGGCTGGGGTTAGCTGGCAAGGGGGTATGTGGAGGGTTGTTAGTGGTTTCTGGTTAGGGAAAAGGGAGGGTATAGCCATGTAAGGTCTAGGCCCTAGGCTTGAAGGTTTATTGACCAGAGGTCAATGATATGTGGAGCTTTAAATCATGCGAGCTTGGGGATCGCAGGAGTGTCGGATACTAGGTGAAGGCTGATTATTCAGCTTGAGGCTTTAATGGGTAGGTATGATATGGATCTCGATGAAGCTTGACCTTCGGTCAACAAATCTCCCTCTCTCTAACCCTTATGAAGGGAGCTCATTCCTTCAGACGATCCCATGAGCTCAAGCCTCCATTACATAATCCTCCTTTGGTCCCAAGCGACTCAGGCCCTGCGGTCTCTGCCTTCGGCCCAAGTGGGAATCTCTGCCCTCAGGGGCGGGTTACCTTTGCGCCAAGCCTCAGGGATGTCCTTCGGCCAGGATAAAACCTTCATTCCTGAAGTTGCCTTCAAAGTTCAAATCTCAGTATTTGGTACCATGTACCCATAATAAGCTACTTAGTTTTTGTGAATTTTGTATCCTATATTTTAAGAGGCACTTAAAATTTTAAGCAATGTAAAATATGATTATCAAACCAACTTAATTACTAATCACTTAGTCCATTCAGTTTAAGTGTTAAATTGTGTCATCAAACAACCCTTCACAAAACTAGTGATAACAAAAACTTTTATGTAGTTGTGAACAAAAGCTGCAAAAACATGCGATTTTTTTATTATTATCTATGGTTATAGCACTATTGCACTCTTGAAGGCACTTCCGCCCTAGAGCCAATTGATCACTTGAAGTTCGAGAGTGGAAATGATCTTCACGCGCTCCTTGGAATAAAGAGGTATATATAACCCTTGTTAAATGAATTCAAATAACCACATAGCATGGTCTGGTATAAGCTTTCCCACGTTTGTCAGTAAGGGTTCCCTCATTGAAGATTTTATCAAGGATATCAATGAAGGGGTACCAAAACTGCTCTTGCTAATATGATCCATATGTAGTTTCTTGTTCATACAGTACTATTTAGCCAATCCTGGAAGCTCCAGGAAGGCAGGAACCATAATCTTGAAATGTTTCTTGGTACTTCATTTCCTTCTTTCCATTTTTTGATATTCAAGAAATATTCGACCTTTTCGTTAGACTACCTTGAGTTATGTTTTCGATGGAATTAAAACCTTGCAATAAGTGAGATCCAAAAAGTCCTTGTAGGAAACAAGGAGTGAACTATTTCAAAGAGTGATCTTTTGGTGGTTCGGATTCAAAATGGGGATTTAGTATTCTTTACATTTAGATGAACTATGAGCATATGCAAGCAAGTTTCTGAAACAAGCTGAATTATACTTTTAACCATCATTGTTAGGTTTATAGGTTATTTGAAGTAGTTTGTTGTGTTTCTTATTTGCCACTGGAGAGCAAGCTGTTTTAAGCTTATCCTAGTTTGTTGGCATTTTGGAACTTCCAAAATCAATGGCATTAAAGGCATTTAAAATTCAATGGCCTATATATCAAGTTGCTTTAGATGGAAATTTATACTTTTATATTATCAAGTTCAATTAATATGTTACTTAATAGTTAAGTCTAAGAGGGATATAATTTGCAATTATGGAGCCATATTGTTGTTAAGTAGGAAATATCCACTCCTTACATCCCACTATTTTTATTCTATTTTGGAAAATCATCCCTTTTAGAAGAGTGTAAATGCATTTTCTTAGAGTAACATAGATGGACATTTTTGGCAATTTCAGACTGCTATTTGAGTGAATGCATTTATTGCATATCCCGCTTTTCTGATAAATAAAATAGAGGGGCATTTTTGGGGTTTAGTAGGTGAAAAAACGGCTCGGAGTCTGGGACATGGGGATCAATTTCATAATATGAACTGTTTTTTGGTTTTTAAAATTCTAAGGAAATGAGCTTGTTGCTAGAAATTCTAAACTCCAAAATGATGTATGTTTCAACATGCTAGCTTGTTAATAATAATCAAAATCATTAATCTTGTCGCCCCAAGTGTTTTTAACTTCATGTATTTTTATTGGAAAGAGTTTAGCAATCTGAACATTCTGCCTCTAGTTTATAGGAACAGCAGTTCTCTCTGGCTTTGATCTAAAATGTATATCACAAATAAGCATAGACGAAAAACTACTGGTGGTGTTCATGTTATGGTACTTTCTCATTTTTTATTTATTTTTGATCAGTATGTTTTATTGTTGAGTTGCACATTTTTATACTGGCTTGATTCAGTTAACTGGATGGATCTATTGCATCTATTGTGCAGCGATTATTCTGTGTTTGCAGATGTCATTGTGTTGGTGGTAGGGCACATGAAATGTGAACAGAAAAGATTGGAAAAGGTACGTCTGATCATTGACAAAGTGTTGTTTTCGACACTGATGACTACGATCCATGGTGCGAAGTATCTTTGACTGTGTTTGGGGCATCGAGAACTAAGGGGCAGTCTATGTATTGTGTCTGAAGTAATTTGTGCAACATAGTTACCGCCCCAAACAATGCCCCCAC
Organism: Rhododendron kiyosumense; assembly: GCA_019656275.1. Classification (NCBI taxonomy): domain Eukaryota; kingdom Viridiplantae; phylum Streptophyta; class Magnoliopsida; order Ericales; family Ericaceae; genus Rhododendron; species Rhododendron kiyosumense. The sequence goes on along the minus strand of BPLS01000197.1, from coordinate 1,124,465 downwards.
AGATGAGCACAATGAGAACTCGTTTGTATTCAATATTGTTAACATCTGAAACGATGTTAACTAACGAAGCTGATAGACATAGAGGGCGTATTGAATTCGAGGAAGCTATGATCGTGGAAATGTATTATCAGATGTCTTTGAACTACCGTGCTAACATTTCTGGTGTCTGTATAGTGTATATCAACCTGTTATGTTTTTCGTATAGAAACTGGAATTATTTCTTGACCAGTTGGTGATGGAAAGGAAATTTGCTGGTTGGGGTTGGTGCTGTTTTGGTGCTCTTAATTGGTTCCTTATGACATTGTTTTTCATCGGTTGTTACTTCATCTTGTTCCAGGATGGGTGTCTCAGGTATGTCTAAAACTTGAATAGTTTCCCCTTGTCAACTGGTTGTCGAGGACTTTCCATAGCTGAAATTCTAGACTGCTTAGTTAGAAACCATCAGCTTACATGTTCAGGGTAATGTTTTCAGGCTTTATGTTCTGGTTAAGTAGATCGAACCTGCAGGAGATCTGGAAATACCAGAGGAAAGTTCTTCAAACAATCAACTAGAAGTACTCCCTCCTTTCCTAAATGAGAGTACATGTTACTATTTCGGACACTTCAAAAAATTATTTATATCTTTCAATCTATAATGCTAAAAATATTCAATATGGATCTTGTTTGATAGATTTCAATTAGTTTTATTAGAGAGAATTTTTAAAATCATAAAAAATATTAGAAATTGAAAGATATAAACAAAATAAAAAGAACAAGAAAAGTGAAAGTGGACATTAAATTGGGTGGGCCTGGATTTTGTTGAGTCTGTCAAGATTGAAGATTTTCTAACTGTACAATGCCAAAAGCATGTAGGATGCTGAGAAAGAAAATTGAGGCTACTAGATTACAAGGCTGCCTGATGGTACTGAAAACTTGGACCTGGTTGTTTTGTTATTTCTACTCCTGCATCATGCCAGTTCTGTATCATTTTGTAATAATTGTAGATTGCGGGAATAAGACTTCATATCTGTCTGCTTGACTTCAGGTTGTGGTATTTGTTCTGCGACAAGTGGTAATCTTAGAAAAGGTTAAGCAATTCCGTTCTTTTGTTTTTCCGTTTCTGAACCAATTTTGATACCAATAGCTAGGATTAATAAGGTACAAAAGAGTAAACTGATGTGATCTTCCTGATGTCTCTGTAATTTACATATTGTTATCTAGTCACTAATCAGGTAAACATGGTCCTCTTATGTTGCAACCTTTAGTTCCTTTTTCCCCCTAATAATTTTTATAGTCACAACTATGTTCAATTTCTTGCGCACCAGACGTAGCTTGTGATTTGGTTTTACCGGTTGGAGTTTTCTTTTAAGCTCAGGAATGGGAAATCTCTGCAGTGCATACTCGGTATGTTTGCAAGGTAAAGTAGGAAGTCTTCCGTCATATAAATGTCCGAATTACTTTCTTATATTACTTATTGTATGTTCGCAGGGTGACGTAAGCAGCCTCTGGTCCGGTATTATAAACATCGGAATCAAATTTGTCTTATAGAAATTGCTCAAGAATATCAAGTTGTTTATGGTAGAGATTTTCTCACAACATATTAGACTCTTAGAGGTTGAAATGTGGGAGGAACACTACTAAGTAATGTTTTCTTATTTGGGGCGAGGGCTTTCTGTGATTTTGACCTCTATGATTCCGAACCGGGTGCTTATTTGGGGTGTTGCAGCTTTATTACTGAATTTGGTTGATCTAATCTGGAAGTTGCAATGACAAGAATAACAACGGTAGTATGGTGAATTGTTTGTGTTCTGTTCTTGTTGTGAAGTTTTTCCTATCCATGGATTTCTTGGTTTGGACAGTTAGCGCTTAGAGTGGCAGTCATTTTTATGCATCTTTGGTCCTCCCTCTGGACAAACACTCGCTACAAAAGTAAAGCAAAGCATGAGATATACCCATGATAAGTAGTGTGGCTTTGTAAATGATGAAGAGGAGAGCATGATTGTACATATCAAAATTCGCGTTGTGCACCAGTTCTTTTCAGTATCTAACGGTCATGATCTTGTCTCAACAGGTGCATGTTCGGATCCATCTATAGAATCAGCACTACCGGGGTTTTCCAGACATGGAACAAACTAGAAGCTTGACCAGAAGTCATAAATTGGGTGAGTATTTAAGCAGGAACTCGAGCCATATAATACCAGATGCTTTTTTTTTTTTCCGTTAAAGAATACCAGATGCTTTGTTATTTATTCACTCTTTTTCCCGACGTTGAAGGAACTGATCTCTCCGTGAGAAGGAGAACCGTGCCATTTCGACCTATAGTGGGGAACCTTGCCAAAATTTGACCATATGTCCATAGATGTCTTTAGATAAGATTTCAAAAAACTTATGTGGTACCAACATGAAGACACAACTATCATATGCTTTTGCTATTTGGATGAATCTGAAGTTAGGTATTGGGTAGTGGAGGAGAATCGAAATTAAATATGAACCAAGCTTTTAGTAAAGCTTTATCATGATTAGATGTTCGAAAAATGGGGTGATCGTGAGTTGGAAAATGATTTTTATAATAGTTTTATGTAGCATGTGGTTGTGGCTTATGGTGGTCCAAAAGATTCAAGAATCCACAAAGGCCGCTCGATGGTTGGCTCAGAGGTTTCTTACATATCTATTTTGGAGGTCCTAAAATGTTTAGGCCAATTCTGTCCTAAAATGGGAAGAAAGTTTGAGGCCAGTTATTAGAGAGAGAAAAATTGACACGAAAAATGGAATATCGAAACAAAAACTAGTCTTTCACGAGTCATATTTTAGGAATTGAATGAAGGGGATATTTTAGGAATTGAATTGAATGAAGGGGATATATCATCGAAATTCGAAACTTATTTTTGTATGGACTCTTAACCTCAATGTGGATTGATCGAATTTTGTGGGCCCATCGTGGCGTTCACCTTGTTAGTCATTCATCTTTTAGACTTGTGTGTGTAGACTGTTATAGCTAAACAATTTTAAAATAGAAACTAAATGTGATTTTTAGTAACAAACCGTCTATTTGCTGGACGTTTTGTTGAATACAGGTTTATTATCAAGGGTCCAAGGTTCATGTAGTGCACTTAGAGGATGGTAATGCACCTTGATCGAGACCGATTGTCTTTGTCTTAAATGGTACTGACTCCAGTTTTTTGAAAGGGCAAAGGACGAATTATCTCTCTGAGTTTTGTTCATTTAGCAGATGACTTCCCTAGGGTTTATTAATGAACACATCACCCACATGTGGTTTTAGAGTAAAGTGCAACTTCTTAACTCCGTTAACGACAAAAGTAAAAAGACCACGCTACCCTTTCTTAAATAATGTGTCTTTACTCTCCTTTAAGAGCATCTCCAATAGAAAATAAAATCTCAGAATAATATAGATATGTATATACTCGGAATATATACCTAGATATTCTCAGAATAACTCGCCGGAGTAAAGAAAACAAAACCTCGCCGGAAAATCAAATGGGGCATCTAATTGGATTGCCCAAGCCATGCGTGAAAATGGGACCCAAACACAGAGAGAGAGAGAGAGAGTCGTCCGAGCATGTAGTCAGCCATCTTTTGAGTCAACTCAGTAATGAACTCCTCGTCGTCCTCCTCCTTCTCGCTCTCTGTTTTAGTAGAACTTAGCTCTGATCCAAACGCTGAGCTCAAACCCGAAAATGAAGAAGACCTGGATGAACAAAACCCGTTCTTGGATGAAATTGAGTCGGTACTTGACCTGTTCTTGGTGATGCTGCTCTGATGTGCTAAGAAATCATTGTCGTCGTTGAGCAACCTCTCTGTCTCTCATTCGTGAAATTTAAGAGCCATTTTGTAAGAGATGTCCGATTGATGTGATGTGCGACTAGATTTTATATATACAGTACTGGGGTGAGATCGTGAGAAGAACCCAAGTGGAATTTTGAAGATTCCAACCTGCATGAGGTTTCTAATTGAAGAAGACACAATAATTGCAAAAATGGTTTGTACCATATCTCGAAACCCAACCTTCTCTTCAAAAACAGGTTCTTCCATTTCAAGAATTGTTTCGGGATCGAGTTCAGCACTAGTTTTGTTCCATTCATTCATTATTTTGATGCAGATCATTTTCTGTACATTCGGTTCGAAGAAGCACGAAGGAGTCGACGGGATGGTGGTGATTTCTAGATTTATTCTGGACCATGGTGGCAGTCTGGAGGGACAGTTTTGTTGTTTGGGAAGATAGTGTTGGGGAAGATGGTGGAGAAGGGTAGTGTGGTCATCTTACATAAAAATATACCTTTATTTATTTATTTATTTTCATTCTCACTCTCAAAATAGGTGTGTGTTTTACACCTTCCTTCAGTTTGGAAGAAAAATGTAACGGTAGCATTTTAGTCCGGAACCATAAGGAGGCAAACTGGTCATTAGTAAAACACAGGGAGATCATTTGTCAAATGGTCAAACAACAAGGAGATAATTCGTACTTTGCCCTTTTTGAAAACAACTAAATGGTGCAGTAGATGGTTGAATATGGGAAAATTTCAAAATAACACCTGACCTTTTACACAAATCACGTATAGGCACCTGACCTTTTAATATTATCAAAAAAATACCTGACCTACTTAAAAATTTATCAATTTTTCACCCGCCGTTATCTTTTCATCAAAAAATAGATGGAAATGCTGAAATGACCTACACCTGGCCATTTGGAGGAAAACCAATATACATTTTGGGGAAAAAAAATATTACTCTACTAATTTCTTCTGCCAAAACCACCTATGGGGCCATGGAGTTCCAATATCAATTATTTTTACTTTTTCTATAACTTTTAGTTTTGTTTTTCTTTTCTTTTTTTCGCATTTGTTAATTTTGCGCCAACCTTTTGTAACTTATTGATTTGTCTTGACAAGTGTTTACATCCTAAAAAGTGCTACCCAATGAAAAAATTTCACGTGGTCCCGAACGGTACGGCGGTTATATGAAGCTTGTCTCCGTCGAGTATCAATTACAGAGGATTGCGATAATTAGGGGAAACACTGTTTTTATGACAAACGGTGTCGT
>BPLS01000197.1:1103082-1119418 GCA_019656275.1 Rhododendron kiyosumense | reverse complement strand
CACAATTGCCTGATTGAGATTAGTTATTTCAAATCAATTTGAAAAGGGAAATTTCATTTTTGAAGTTATTTCTTTTCTGGCACGCCCGCACACAATCATTTGCCATTTGATTGAGCTAATTCAGCCCAAACAACAAGACGAATCGGAAATGTATATATATTTTTTATTTTTACCCAAATATTTTAGAAAATAACCACTTTTAAGTAAAAAAATTGACTATTTCCCAAAATATTTGGGTAAATATATAATTTTTTTTAAAACAAAAAAGTGGGGCGCAAAACTAAGAAACACGGAAAAAATTCAAATAAGAACAAAATTAAAAGTTATAGAAAAAGTTAAGTGGAATGGGAATGTCCCAAAATTCCTAAACATCTCATTCTTCTCCTTCATTTGCCTCATGCCATCTTAAGCTCTGCCAAAAAAAATAGCACACAAATTTGATTTCCAAAATGTGCAATAACTAGTTCAACAAAAACAAACATTTACAATAACTAAGATGAAGTCTTTTAAGCATTACTTTCATAACAAACCATTGGAACTCCATGACCCCATAGGTGGGTTTTGGAGGAAGAAATCAGTAGAGTAATGTGTTTTTTTTCCAAACTGTATATTGGTTTCCCTTCAAATGGCAAGATGTAGGCCATTTTAGCATTTCCGTTTGTTTTTGGATGGAAAGTTAACGGCGGGTGGAAAATTGATGGGTTTTAAACTAGATCAGGTGTTTTTTTGATAATATTAAAATGTCAGGTGTCTATGCGCGATTTGTATGAAAGGTCATATGCTATTTTAAAATTTTCCCGTTGAATATTGTTCGATGAGGTTGGTACTAATTTAATTGATGCTTCAGATTATCTTCTTCTTTTTTTCTTTTTTGGAACATCAGATACTTCCTTCAGATCATCAACTTGATACACGATCTTAGATGCCCCTTAACTGGACGGTCGAGTGGAAGAGAAGTTGTGTTATCATCCTGTACCTTTCAGAAGTAGTCAACGTCGGGCCTTAATGGTGCAGATTCAGATTTCCAACACCCAAGATTTTTTCCTCCATCCTTCAGATTTCCAACACCCATGATTTTTTTCGTCCATCTTCAAGTGGTGGTGGAAAACGATTTCAACTTTGCTGTTTCGACAACGTTAGATACCGACGTTTCCTGTCCATTTGCTCAAGTGGGTCAGGATCGTATTTTTTTTCCACGGTTCAAGCAGAGCACTAAACACATAAAAACGAATCACGAATGAATTGGATTCTTTGGAACCACATTGGCGTTGGTATCTCTTTTGCTGTAATAATTTCTGTGGTGATGTTAATCAGGTAGGCCATGGGTGATGCATGCAAACAGAAACAGCTGCATATATACTATATGTTTAGGCAAAAGTGAGTTCACACTAGTTTAAAAAATTACATTTGAGTTGCTTTCTGAGCTTTAGCTGGCTCGATGATGTGAAATGCCACATAATTCCCTGTGTCGTTATTCTTGATTTGAGTGCGGTTTATGTGTTGCATTTGTCAAGTTTAGAACCCAACTAGCTGCCGCTAGGGTTAGTCCAGTTGGTTAGTGGGTTTGCTCCCCACATAATTGATCAGGGTTCGATTGCTGTTTTTGACGAAGGGATTAGTTAAAGTGTGCATCTGGACACCCCTGAACGTCGGGAAAAGATAAAAAAAGAGAACCCAACTATTGGTATCAGTGCTTTCAGGGAAAACTAATGTTGAATCCCCAATGGATCGATGGTAACTGGTTTCTAATTCGATTCATGCTTTCTCTGCTCGCATCGCATCGCATATTTGGTGACCATTAAAATCACATTTGGTATGTTGGATACTTGTCTGTTCTTTCTTCTAAGGATTCAAGGAAATGTGATGTCGCCGTTTCCTTTCACGGTAGGTAGAGAAGCGTGATTTTCCGATGACATGTCCCACAGTCTCAAAATAAGCTGGAATCTGATAATTTCCCTTGCCTTGTCGTAGTAATTTTTCTGTAAAAGGGTATGGTGTTTTTTTCTTTTTTTTTTTGAGATATCATCAATTGCGAGAGTTCACTAAACAATCAAACTCAACAACTCATCGAATACAAGAAATAAGCCCATCGTAGGGTAGAAACAAACAAAGAAAGGAAAAGCCGTCTATAAGGAAAGAGCACACTCACGCAAGTGGAGAGATTCGAATTCCTGACTTCCTTGTAAGATACAAGATTCTTGATTAACTGAGCTAGTTCCAGCTGGTTATAAAAATATGGTTCTTAATAGATATAATATAAGAAAAGTTTCTTTCTTATATGGATAGATAGATAAGATTCCTTAGCTAATCAAACACTGTAATGGGATTGCCCAAATACTAGAATACTAAAAAGGAGTAGTTGATTCCTGCGAATTAAAATTTTCTATTTGGGTAGGTATTCTACGTTTTTTCCTTCATGCAAGACGTACGTAAGTAATGCTCGTGATCTTGTTTTAATAGCCGAGCATACGATGGATGTGTACGTGTCATTGTACTTTCTTTAATTAGTATGTTTTATAATGAATTTCTTGTCATCCTTACAAAGACTAATTTGGTAACCGATAAATAAATGGGAAAATGACGGCCAAAGACGTGTTTTGATAATTAATACTCGCCAAAGACATTTTGTTCGTTAACAAAGTATGTCCTTAAAAGGTATTAATTATCAAAACATGTCATGGGCCGTCATTTTTCCGAAATAAATAGTACTGTATTCCATACCAAATATCACAAACCACGGGAGCTGGATCTATTCTTTTTTTTGTCTTCAAATTTTATGCTAAATTATAGCAATAACAAATCAATGAATGATTAAAATTTGAAAGACAAGTGTTCTCTTGTTGTGATGATTTCATTTGTTTGTCCTTGTGATAAATCTTCTTCTTCTTCTTCTTTTTTCCGATAAAAAAAGATTTGAAGACAAGTGATTAATATCATTTGGAGAAGCTTTGAAACATTTTCTATGAAAAAAACGAGAGTTGTACTTTGCAAATTTATTCGTGAACTGCCGTTTCAACTAATTTAGGGTTAGTTCATGCTGTATTTTTGGGTCTTTAGATTAATGCCAAAATATCACTTATTTTTACTAAAAATACAAAAAATAACATGTAGTCAATTTAGTTAAGAGAAATGAGTTGTCTCAAATAGTGAAAATGTCTAAACTAAATATCAAAAAATATCAAAAATAGCGTTTACCCAATAGTGTGAACTCATCATTAAGATTGTGTAGTTGTAGCATATATGTGATTTGACACCAATAATGTTAATGCGCTCAATCTGGTCTAGGGCCAATAAGAAGCCAAATGAGATAAGGAGCGAATTGTTCAAGCTTGCTTTGAAAAATTAACGATTTTTGAATACATGTTCAGTTTTGACATGTTTATGCGGCGGAGGCGATAATAATCTTAAACAATTTTAAAGATTTAGCTGATCACAAAACGAATCTCAAGTGGTTAGGATTGAATAAGCATCATTACCTAAATGAATCGAGTAGGAACAGGTTTGAGTATGATTTGAAAGCTTAAAGAAGCTTCGATTGTTTATGCAACAATCAAACCGAATAACCATTTAATAACGATCATAATTAAGCTCAAACTCGATTAATTTGGTTCCCTCGTCAGATTTCAATCATTCTACAATGGGCAAATTAATGGAGTTTGAGCTTGTGGTTAGGGCTGGCTCAAGGGCAAGGCCTAATAGGCCGCCGGATTGGATCTCTATATTTTGAGCCAAAAAATGGGGCACCCCTTCCTAAACAAGTATATATATTTTCTGTGCGTAACTATAATACAAACTTCTTTGGTGGTTTAATGGTAAAGTGTTTGCTCTTCCACATAAGATACTTGGGTTTAAATCCTGATAGGGTACTTTTTGAAGTGTCTTTTTGCCAAAAAAAATTTCTCTCGTCACACAAATTGGGGTTTTTGTGATTCAAATCTAAGTCTACTAAATATTATTGCAACCGCACAAGTCATTAAGGCCGAAATATTTACCATGTTTAATAGTATGAACGAAAATGATATATGGATAAGTATTTCTGTTAATTATTTTTAAATTAAAAAATTTATGTAAAGCACTATTTCACTACTTGACTTAGGGCCTTAGACATCCAAATATCTTGGATCGGCCCTGGACGAGTTTGCACGCGCGATGAGTGCCAGTCAATTTCGCTAAGCACACCTTTATTTACTCTTTAAAGAAAAACAAAGGCATGAGTGTAAACGACTGGAAATTGGACAGCACTTAGGTCTTCTCCTTCTCAATTTTTTGGGTTTTCTGGGCGTTTTGTTCTTATTCAAAAAAAATTCGCATTTATTAGATTTGCGCCAAATTTTTGTGAATTATTTATTTAGGTAAAAGTAAAATTTTAGGTTTTTCTGATTCCTATCGTTGAAACAAATCGATAATTCACAAAAAAATTAGCGCAAAATTAACACGAATTTTTTTGAATAAGAACACAATGCCAAAAAGCTAAGGAGGAGAAGGCTTCAATCCACTTAATAAGAAAAAAGTTTCTCACTCCCAACATCACTATCACATGAGCCATGTTTTTTGTATACCCCAATAGTTGGAGAGATGTCTGTCTCCACCTTTGGTTCTTCTTCTTTTTTATTTGTGCGCCCATGTGGTCGAAAGAGAAGTTAGGTTTTGGACATTTTGATCACTACAAATGAATGACTGAATTGACTGGATTGAGAATACAGTATCACCAATGTAACTCCGGTTTGGCCAAATAGACACACGAGAAAGCAAATATATGATTCTCCTCCATGATATCGCATGCTCGAATCACAGGGAGGTCAAACATTCCAAACTTTGAGGCCACGGAAGGTTTATCTGATCGTTAACATCAAGACCTCAAAATTAATTGATCGGTGCGCAAGTTGGATTCAACAATATCCGGTTATGAAAAAGACATAAAGAAAAAGGCAACAATGTAATAGATGAACGCAACACCAAGCACATGAAAAACATTGATTAAAGAATTTTGTACCCACCTTAAAGCTTAAAGGTGTTGAATTATCCAGAAGGATATATTCATCCATATCTGTTAAAACAAGGTTCAGTTTTAATGTACAAATATTATTCTTGGTTGCTTCAGGGCTAGGACTCAGTTACCCCTTGAGCAGAAAAGAAAATTATTCCAGGGGACATCAATATATTGGTGTCAAATTTTGTGACATTAATACGTCTCTCGCATATGTCGAAGCCAGTTTATTAGACGAACTACATTTTTTGACATTCTACTCTCGCTTATGTCGAAGCTAGTTCGGTGGACGAACTACTCAAATCGATCTCTATTTTATTTTCTCCTCAGCGTATGCATGCATGGATGGGCTTCCATTGGCTTCAATGGTAAAATAAAATTGAGAACCTAAACCCAGAACCTAGTCAATTAATTATTCCATTGTGCTATAGATTTATTTTTATTTTTATTTATCCTCCCATTGTGCTATGGATGCTGAATGCTTTAAGTCTTTTTCTTTTGACTATAGTATTATCATAAATAGTCATCATAATAATAATAATAACGACAGAGATTATGAGAGTGACCCTATTGGATAAGTTTTGCTAAAGTTTGCTGTGCCATATATCACAAGACAGATCGATAAGCCTGCAAAAGTCATGACACCAAACCCAAGGGAGAATTACGGGTCTGTTTCCTCTTAAGATTTCAGATTCGAAATCTCTCAGGTACTACAACTATTTCGGGCCTCGTTCATACGAAGTTTTGCTCTGACTTTAATTGGACTCCCCTGGAATCCCCGCACGTTGGTGGTGGGATTGGGGCTCAAGATTAGTCGAAATGGGCGTAAGCTGGTCAAGACATTTGGATTAAAAAAACAAACTTACGAGTTATGACAACAAAAGACTCCTAGTTTAAAATATCTGGTGGAGTAAAAGAATCAAGATAGGTCTTATTTGGTCCAAATTAATTATTTTGAATTATTTTTCTCTTTCCAAATCACTTGCTAATAAACAATGGAGAAATGACGAGGAGAAGCTGACGCGTTATGTACATCGACGCGAACCTAATTCGGCCAACTTGATCTTAGAGACTGGACGGTCTTGATTGAGATGATGATCGAAACGTTCATTTTAAAGCTTGTTGAGAGCATTAGCGTAAGGACTCGGATCTTCAAACACCTATAAATAATACTCCCTCCATTCTGAATTGTTGGTTCTATACGAAATAACGTGCAATTTTTGGATAAAAAATAAAGTACTTTTGTGCACAATTTTTTTTAAAATTTTTTTGATCCAAATTAGAGATCTCAATTAGTTCTTTAATTCGTTGTCAAGAAACTTAAAAAATTATGCCCGAAAGTACTTGATTTTTTTTATTCGAAAATCACACTAATTTGATATCAAAAAATTTTAAAAAATTGTGCATGAAGTACTTGATTTTTTTATCTTAAAATTGCACGTCTTGTCGTATAGGACCAACAATTCGGAACGGGGAGTAGTAACGAAATTTCTGCCATTTGTTCACATATTGTTGAAATCAAAGAATACATGCCTTCTAAAATTAGTATTAAGAAAAACACTTATCTCAGCCTCATGAGTCCTCCAAATTGTTAATTCCCCGCTGCCGCACTCGCTCCTGAAGCCGACTTGAAAATTAAATATATTACCAAAAAGTATACAATACGACGAGAATAGATTATCTCAAAAATAAACGAGACCAACCAATAATAGGCATGAGGTTAAACAACATCCACAAAATAGGATCCCACACCCGGCCGGCCCTTATAAGTATACAACCGGTGGCCGGTCTCACCAAGCCTACTCTGTGCTTGGCTTAGAGCATCCACACGTGACTCTTTAAAACACCTCTCTAAACTAAAGTAACGAGAAAAACAAGGAAATGGACAAAAAGTGCCTTGCACCAGCCTCTCTTTCCTCCTCTCCACTTTGCAAAATGAGTAGCTTTGCTACAATGACTCTTGTAAGAGCATCTTTATCAGCCTCTTTTCTTCCCTCTTTAAACTAAATTGTTGAGCTAAAACAGAAAAAACACCTCAAAACACCCCAACATCAGCCTCTCTTCCTCCCTCTCTACTTTGAATTTTTTTTACATTTGCTACAGTAACTCGTCTAAGAAAACGAGTCACTGTTCACTCGTTTACAACATATTTTATTGCTCCTACAGTCCTACCAGAGATGCTGGAGCACGTACTGCATCCGCAACAGAGAATTTGAGACTAGATCAAATGAATATACATGAACCCATGTAAATGTATTCTCTATTGTGAGATTGGGGGTACCTGGGGCAGGTATGGTGTTCCCAGAGTTTGAAGAAGCCATCAACGACATGGGCTATGGAGAGAGAAGGCTCCGTCGCTGCCGTAAACCCATGTAGATCGACGCCGTTGAAGCCTTCGAGAGGGTGAGGTCTGGCATTATTGGGTTTTGTTTCTTTCAGTATTGTAGCTAGGTTGGGTTGAGAAGGTAAAGTGAGAGAGAGAGAGAGGTGTTTATTTTTGGTTGAGACAGAGAGAAAGGGGGTTGGCTAGCGTTTGTTTTTTTTTTTTTTTGGGAAATATAAAATTAATATTTTTAATGGAATAGTTTTAATGTAGAGAGTCTGATACAGTAGAAATTTTAAAAATGAGTAGCTAAAGTAATAAAGTGACATTTTGCTTTCTAATTTGATACAAAATTTAAAAATACTGGTGCGGATGCTCTAATAAGAGCAAGTTTACCAATGATAGGTATACTATATTGTGAACAGTTCACAATTCTACTTTAGCTATCAATTTTTTCTTTCACAATTACACCAACACTATCTAATTTATCTATCACCAATTAAAATATACATTTTTTTTTCACTCTTTTCCTTTTATCTTTATTGTTTATTTATTGTGAAGGAGAGAGAGAGTGAGAGAGGAAATCATAAAATAATGAGTAGCTTGTGAACCGTTCTTAGGCAAAAGAAGCTTAGAACCGTAGACAAAGGAATTTTACCTTCTTGTTTACCTATGCTGCTATAGTTGAACATTTCTCACTTTGGTGAGCTAAAATAGCTATAAGAGTAGTTTACCCATGCTGGTAAACTTGCTTTAACCAAAAGAGTCACTGTTCACCCTTTAAACCATTATTTTAATATTTTGTTTCAAAGGCTCTGTTTGAGTCACAACACTCGAAAAAATTAAGTGTTCCAATTTTGAATTTGTTTGAACCCATGCGAAGATTTTAATTTTTTAATAATTTTATCCTAAAGGATCATAATTAATTTTTGATTATAAGGTTTTCATATGAAAGCTCTAAAGATTGCGTTTACATTTGTTTCTCTTAAGACTCTCATATGAAAGCTCTAAAGCCAAAAAATAATTATAACCCTTTAGGATAAAATAATCAGAAAAATAAAATTTTCGTACCGGTTCAAAGTAGATTGAAAATTAGACCACTTAGTTTTTTTAGACAGTTTATATATTAAGAAATATGATTAAAAAATTAAGTGTTTCTATTTTCAATATATTTGAACTGGTGCAAAAATTTTATTTTTCTAATCATTGTATTCTAAATGATCATAATTAATTTTTGGCTCTAGGGCTCTCTTGTACGAGCCTTCAAATTGTCATAGAACCAAATGAAGAGCAAATACTTAATTATGAGACAAATGTAGAAATAAATAAAGAAAATACAAAAGTATGAATATTTAATTGAGTAGAGAGTCAGAGTAAAGAGTTTAATCCAATAGACATTTTAAAAGTAAGTAACTAAAATAGTAAAGTGAGTTTTTAAGGTGTAATTTGATCGAAAATTTAAAGAGGCTAATGTGGATACTCTTATTTGGCTATTGGCCTACCTATTGACAAATTCACTTCATCGCTATCCTAAACAGTTCCACAACACATAGTCACCATATATACAATTATCACCAAGGATGAAATCAACGGGGGACAAGTGGTGCGACCGCCACCAAATACTACAGTATTATTATAGTAGAATTTTCTTTTTACCCTCAAACTATACATGTCTGCCACCACTAATTATTTTCATGATTTATTTGTTATATCCTAACTCTTTAGACATATATTTTTCCATAAAGAAACCCAAAACCAAATTTACTAGCCTAAGTGAAATATCCATAAATTTGGGGTCAAATTTGAAAAAGAAACTAAACTACATACTTTACTTCAATGCAAACTCTTTCATGAGTGTTTTTGTTCTTTCATAGTGATCACCATTCACTTGTAATTTTATGGTTTTACACACCCACGAATGAAAATTTATATCCACACACAAATATTATAGATAATATACCAGTCTCATCTGTTATTTTTTTATAATAAAACTTCAACTTAGACATGTATCTTTGTTTGGAAAAATTTGGCAATAACATAAAATTCCAAAGAACAATTTCATTAACAACGGTACAATTACAAGATTGAATCAAGTTACAAAATACAATAACAGTAGACAGTATATAAAGACGAGATACAAACAGATTTCTGAATCAAGAACCGAGTCTGTGTGATACCATAGTCTCCTTAAGAAAGATTCGCCGCCTACCGTGGATGTTGTAGGTTACGTCGACGACTTCCTCCCAGGATTGGCTTGGCTAAACCGCAAGCCGTCGGAACACCACTGTCGACCGTCTTGGCGAACTGACTACCGCCTGTCTCACTCTCTCTCAAAGAACGAATATCAGAACTTGTTAGGATTGCTATGAATTTTCGGTGCTTGAACAAAAACGGGATGCACCTATATATAGCAAAAGACCCTTGCTGATAACTCCTACAATGAATTCTACACAATGAATTCAGAAATTGATTTCTGCCATCAAGGAGGGAGGTTATGGGAATGAATATACCATCATGCAAAGGGGTTACGGAAGTTACGAAATTCCACACATCAATACGTCTATTGATTGTAGTGCGTCCAGATACAACAAATTCGGTACATGCTCGGTTGCCTCAAGAGACCCTCCGGTAGCCCCAATTTCATTCATCTAAAATTTCGTAAAATTTCCAACAATCTTTTGGTAAAAAAAAATTGTTTATTGTATTTACTATTTAGAGCGCAAAACCTTATTCCAAAACCATATTCTAATGGCCAAGAGGTAAAATGGCTGTGGCCTCGGTTTTATTGTCAATTTTGAGGCGTTTGCGCGGCTTCTTTGCAATTTCAGCCATTGTTTCCATCATCGTAGTATTCCATTGGTAAAAGTATAATTCGAATCCACACCGCAGTTTTGGTGGCACCTCCGACATGGCAGTGCATGTCAATGGCACTGTCATGTCGGTCTTAAAATAACAATGCCATTTGCAAACCATTAAGTAGTGGTCCTATGTTATCCAGGGGCCGCCAGTATAAATTCTAAAATAGTACTCTTCTCGTGATTCAAATAGAATCACATAGAAACCTAGTCCCACGTCAATAGGGACTACTGTGCCTTCCAAGTTCCATATATTTGTGAATTTTCTCCATAAGCACTTTGAATCCAATATTTTTTCCCAGAAGCTTAATAATCAATTAATCATCCCTTAACCAAGGAGCTCTAATCCGCTTTGGATGCTTAATCGGGGAGGAAGAGCTCATTCTAGAGAGAGAAAGTAGTGAAAGGATTTCCACGCAATATTTGTATTCTTTTCAAGAGTAGTTTTACGATGAGATCAAAACATAGGAGTATTTAAGGATGGACTTTTATAAATTTTACAGTTTATATATAAAATGGATAAATTATTTTTTTTAAACACATGTATTCATTTAACAAAAAAAATCAAAATGATAGTATCTAAGTACAAGATCTTAAGGCATTGCTTAAGTATTTCTAATTTCAAAATACAGGAGAGTGATTTTACACTCCCTTTTTTTATATTCACACTCCATTTTTTTATTTTTTAGTGTTGAAAGTGTATGTATTATTTTTGCTCAGGGACAAAAAAAGAATGTGAATATAAAAAATGAGAGTGTGAAAATCATCAATTCCCATAAATATGTTTATATTGGGGCCTAAAGCGGGGCACTTGCATGAGCTCTTCTGTAAAGTGAATAGCTAAATAGTTGGAGGAGATTACGGCACGGTGGTGGCTTGGTGGCTGCAGTTGGTGGTGACTGCAAGGCTAGCGGTGGTGGTTGGTATCTGTAGGGTTAAGGTTTTTTCTTTTAGGTTTTGGACTTGGCCCAATACGTGTTCGGGGCTTGGGCGGCTTTGCCTTTAGGTGTGGATTTGTTTGTCCTAATGGATGTTTCCTTGGTCAATTTCTTGTCAATCTTGGATTTGAGTCTCGAATTCTTGGTCATGGGATTGTTCCTAGATTTAGGGTTATATTATTCTGACATTTAGGAATATGATGCCATCAAATCCTTGTTCCTTTAGTCTTGGTAATAATTTCAAAGATTATAAAACTTTTTTTGCCATTTGGAAAAGAAGAAGTGTATAGCTAAATAAAAACCACCCCAAATTTCTAAAGCAATCTGATTAAGTTTTAACCATTAATATTTTCATATTTTTTGGTAAAAAAAAAGAGAAAATCTGAGGATAAAAGAAATATGAATGTAAGAAAAAAAAAATGTCAAAATCACTGCTTCATGTTAAACTTCGAAATGTCTACATCATAAACTCTTCTCGCGTGACTCTTTTTTATGTGATGGAGTATGAAACTCACCATATTTTTAGTTATAATTCTAGTTGTTTATGCTATGTCTTGTCGCATAAATCAATCACGTAAACGATGTCATTCGATAACTTTAAGGGTTTGATTGAGTTGATTATATTTGTTATGAGAGAAATGAAAGTGATTCTTCTTTTTTCTATTGCAAAATATCTTAAATGAAAACAGATCAACACAAATTTTTACGTTAACTAAATATACAAATTAATGCAAATTGTTTCTTTTGTCAAATGAGACGGTGATATATATGTGTTAGAATTTTTTACTATGTGTTCGTAGTATTTTTTTAGACTCCTTCCGTCCACAATTTTAGTGCATTTTTTTAAAATTTTGTGATGTTCCTAAATACATGTCCATAATAGCAAGTCAGCACCAAAATCTTTATAATTTTTCCAAAATTATCAACAATTATGTAACTTTGGGAGCCTCACATTAGAAATCTCAAGTGAGATCGCTACATAAAATTACGTGGTGCCTCGGGCCCATGGGCGGCTCCACCATTAAGTGAGAGGTTCAAGCGAATTACCCTTTAGATTTAGAAAATGTGCTAATTTTCTTTATAGCTTTTGATATGTAATTTAATTTTTCTTTTGGTATTATCTGCATTGCATCATTATTACGAAGTCAAAATGAGTAAAATTCACTTAAATTTGTGAATAATTAATATCTCAACAAAATAAGACAAATCAGGCCCAATAAATTTCTACTATAAGAAAAACTTCAGTTTATATATTCTTGTATCACAATTTTTTTATACGTTTTTGTCATCGCTGAACTCAAATCTTACAGCTGCCTCGCCAGGCCGACTCTTTCCCCCATGGAATATCCTTACAGTTTCTCATAATTTTTAATGCAAGTCATTTTTTTTTAACTCAAGTGTTTGAACCATTTTATCCTTTCTTCACTAATCTAGGATCTTAACCCCGCTGCTCACCTTCAAGAAGTCCAATTAAAATCTAAATAAGGCTCCGAACCCGTCTTACCATAACTTTCGAAAATGATAAATTACATGAAACATTTTCATGAAAATGTTCAAAAAAAAAAAAAAGAATAATAAGTGTCCATGAAAAGAAAATGAACAGCCACATCACATGTAAATGTTTCATGTACTGTTTCAATCCTGCATTACTTTTCCTCCATTTCTATTGCAGAGGAGCTGAACAGCTAAGCATCACAGTACCTTAACGCGTACATAAATACACCAGACACCCATACTCTCTCTCTCTCTCTCCTATCTTCTCTGTAACCGACTATTCTCTCTCTCTCTCCTTCTGCCAATTGTCAACTTCAAAAATTATTCTCCGAATCTACCCCAAAGAAAGGAATACATCAACCCAAAATTCACGTTCCCCCCTTCGCCTCTTCCATTTATCTTCTAAATCTATCTATACACAGTACACTAACAATCACAAGTACCATTCCATCGCCAAATTTAGCATTACGTACACATATACGTACACACACAGAGAGAGATATAAATAGGTGGTGGTTGTTGGGGGGAATGAGGTTGCAGGAGGAAACCGAGTTTTTTGAGGAAGAGGAGGAGAGAGAACAAACCATGGTGGCGCACAAGTTTTGTCCGCAGCCGATGAAGAAAGGGGTCGTGGTTGGTTACGCCCTGACGTCGAAAAAGATTAAGAGCTTTTTGCAACCCAAGCTTGAGGGTCTGGCTAGGTAATTTCCAACGATTCCGTTTCAATTTCCTCAATCAAATATGTTTTGAAATTTACTCATTTTGGACAGGAATCTGGTTTAATGTTGCTTTTGCGATGAATTGGGAAATAAATACTAGGGTTTTCTTTTTGTTCTTTTAGGGATTTGGTTGGCTGGATTTATTTATGTGGATGGGTTACCATTTTCATGAGAGGTTATTTCCGGCATGTTTTTTTTTTTTTTATGTTCGCCGGTCAACCAGACTGGACCAGCTTAGGCGCACCTCGACTATGTCCTGACCAGTCAGCTGGGACTAGGGATTGGATTCTTGCGGTCTAGCCCCAAGAGAATGCCAAAGTTTTGAACCTAGGATGTCCCTTTGCCACTTGAGCCACCCCTCGGGGTTTGCGGGCATTGAATACAACTATTGGTTGGGTAAAATAGGGTTCTCTTTTTCTTCTGTTGGGGCATTTGGTTGGTGGCCGGATTATTGGTGTGATTGTTTTACAATTTTCACGTGAGTGATTTTTGCGCTTCACTTTTATCCGCTTGCCCTCGTTTTGCGTGAAATGACAATTACTCCTCGCAAGTGAAGAGTGAATTAAAAAGTAAGGGTAGTATAATAATTTCATGTGAATAAAGTGAAGATTGAATTAAGAAGTAAGGGTAGTATAATAATTTCAGGTGAATAAAGGCAAGAAGAGGTGCAAGAGATGGAAGGAGAGTGCAAAATCATTTTCGTGTGCCCCAACTGTATATAGTACAATACACGTGGGTCTTGATAAATCCTCATACTAGTAGTCCTGTAGGGTCACAATTCACCGGCCTTGGTGTTTTCTGTAGTGTTTCTGGGATACGGTTGATTATTACAACGTGTGTTCTTGGTGTTCTTTAGTTGAGTTTCTTGTTTAGACATGAATTTCCCTTTTCTTATAGCATCTCCAACCTGTACTCCATAACTTCAAATCTTCCTCCATTCCTCCATTTTGGAGGAATTATGCATTCCAACCCATCCTTCATATTTACCTCCATTTTGGAGGATTGATTTTCATCCTCCATATTTGGAGTACCAAAAATTTATGGAGGACCTCCTCCATTTTACTATTCATCCTTGTCATATCCCATTTTAATCATCAAATTGTTTTTGGTACATTTATCTTTTGTAAAATTGTTACTAATCAACAGATTTACATTATCTTTAAAATAAGACCAATCTTGAGTTTGTTTATAGAAATAGAAATATGATAACTTGAATTTTGGAGAGAAAGTGATGAAATTTGAGATTTGGAGTGAGTTTTTTAAAATATAGAGGAAGAAATAGAGTATTGGGTTGGAGTTGTTATGAATCGTAAAACCCTATAAATCTACTTTTTTTGAATTATATATGGTATTTTGATCCACCAAAATGAAGATTTGGAGGATGTTGAGTTGGAGAAAGATACGAATTTTTCTTTTTGTTTTTTTGTGGAATTGAAGCTGAATCTATGACTGATCCTGTGCGAATTTACGGGATATAATTATATCGTCTCTAGCTGCATATTTTATTTCAAAAAGCTGTTGTGTGTGTGAGTCTGACCACCTGTACTTGTTTTTATATTCAAAATAGGTAGAATCTTGGTGGTAGAGTCTTTGTTTATTATTTTGCAAGTTGGAATATTCATTTCCAGATATTTTCTTGCTTTTGTCGTGAAAAATAATTTCAACCTTCCAGCACATAACTACCATTCCTTACACAGTATTTGGATTTGTTCTTTGCCCCTGTAATTGGTGGAAAGCTACCAGGCACCGACAACTCTAGAAGTCGAAGTAGTGTAATGTCGGGACACAGGGGACACGTATAGGACACGCCACGTGGCGTGTCCTATAATTTAATTTAAATTTTTTACGGGGACACGACTGGGACATGGGAGGGACACGGCAGGGGCCAAACTGTAATTTTTTTTAAAAAATTAGGGGGTCAAACTGTAATTTTTTTTAAAAATTTTGGGGCCGAATTGTGTGTCCCCCGCCGTGTCTGTGTCTCCATTTTTTTAGAATTCCTGTGTTTGATACAGGGATTTATTATTTTCTGATTGAAAAATATATATATATTGGGATTTATAGCATTTTAAAGCATCTATGTAATGTTTCTGAACTTGAATTTGATTCTTTCATACAATATTAGGAGCCTCCAGTTGAGTTTGCATCATATCATGTCAATGTTCCATGGTTTATGTCGAACTTGTACTGTAATTGCTATGTAAATTTGGTCTCTTTGTTGACTAGAACAATTCACATGCAAGATTAAACTTGTTTGTGATCCGTGAAGCTTGTTTAATTTCTTGCTCACTTTCCATACTGGTCATCATCTGTTTCCATGGTCTTAGTTTCTGCCTTCTGGGTACAACGAAATTAAAAGTATCTCTGATTTACTTGTCTCCTTGTCATATTTTGATTATAAGTTCTTCTGTTGGAAGTTACTGTGGTGTTTTACATTTAGCAGCTCATACTGGTTGTTTAGTATCCACAAAGTTGAATTACTTGAATGTCTCCACTCTCCACCTCCTCCCCAAGGCTTCTAAATAATGATTTTGGTGATTGAAACATTGAAGCAGTTGACCAAGTTCTTCCTCTGCTAATCTATTGAATGCAGTGAACTTGTGCTCTTTCGTCTTTGATATCACAGAAAAATGGCAGCCTGAATGGTATTGCGAAATTGAGACGTCATCATCACGTGACATCCAAATAATGTTACTTTGCCATCACTTTTGGACCTTCAGTGAATTGTGCCTAGTGAATTGTGCCTTATTGATGCATTATCAATGCTAACATAAGTTTACATCCATGTTGATCCCACCCGTGTCTTCCATAAGCAGCTCATTCTGTAGATGATTGTATTCAATGCAGGAACAAGGGGATATTGTTCGTTGCTATTGACCAACACAGGCCCCTTTCAGACCAAGGCCCTTTTGACATTGTTCTACACAAGGTTAGTACTGATTTCTTGTTTTAAATGACCTCCGTCCTGCTCTTGTGGTTATGGGTGTTTCACTGAACTCTACCACAAAGGGTTACAATGC